>CM076570.1:310488057-310711258 GCA_034641835.2 Pinus albicaulis | reverse complement strand
AGTGAGCTCAAGAATCTTATGTTGAGGGAATTTCATACAAGGCCATATTCAGGTCACCCACGATATCATAAGAAATTTACATGAGTAAATAAGTTCTACTACTGGCTGAATATTAAGAAAGAAGTGGTAGAGTATGTGGCTAGGTGCTTGGATTATGAACATGTAAAAGCAAAGTGTAAGTATCCAGGCAGATTCTAGAGTGAAAATGGGAGGTCATTGCCATGGATTTCATCACAAGTTTACCGAGGAAATCTAGACATCATGATTTGATTATGGTTGCGATTGACAGGTTAACAAAGGTAGCACACTTCATTCCAGTAAAGTCTACATATTCAACTAACAATGTAGCATAGTTCTTCATCATAGATGTAGTGAGGTTGCATGGTGTTTCGAAGAATATTATGTCAAACAAGGATGCTAAGTTCACTTCCAAGTTTTGGAAGGAGATGTTTGCGGGTTTGGGAACATATTTTGGCCTTCAACATAACTTATCATCCAGAGACAGATGGATAAAAAAAGAGGTTCAACACGATTCTAGAGGACACGTTGAGGATGTATGTGATGAATCAACAATGAAAGTGGGAGTATTACCTTCCATTGGTTGAGTTTTCTTATAATAATGGGTATCAAGAGTCTCTTAGGATGAGTCTGTTTGAGGAACTCTATGGACGGAGTTGTAATACTCCTATTAGTTGGAGTGATCTAGTTAACATGGTATTGATTGGACTAGACATGTTGGCATAAATGGAATAGGAAATGTAGGTAATCAAGAAGAATCTAAAGGCAACATAGGAAAGAAAAAAAAGTTATGTAGATCGACACATGTTGTTTAAGGAGTTTCAGATTGCAGAATAGGTGTACTTGTGCATCAAGCCCAAGAAGAGCTCCTTAAGGATTGGATCACGTGCCAAGTAAACACCTCAGTATTGTGGACCTTTTAAGATTATTGAAAGGATTGGAAAGTATCCCATTGACTTGCACTGCTTCCAACAATGAAAGTACATGATGTTTTCCATGCGTCATCACTTAAGAAGTATGTTCAAGATGTTGATCATGTGATTGACTGGTATGTATTATAGGTGGAACCAGAAGGAGAATTCCAATTGAAACCTTAGTTTATTTTGTAAAGAAATATGCTGATGCTACATAACCAAGTGTTGGGAAAAATACTGAGAGGGGGGGTGAATCAGTATTTAGAGCTGACTGAAATTTTTTACTTTTTCTTTCTCTTAAAACCATATGTTACATTACTGCATCCAACTTGTATGTATAGAGATCTTATTATGTCTTTACTTAGATCATTGCATCATTTATTCATCAGATAAGTAGTAAGCATGAACATAAATAACAGAACAAACCATCAAACATAAGCAAAACATATGAACACCAGGAGTTAAGGTGGAAACCCAATTCGGGAGAAAACCATCGCTGCTGTTATCTCAGTCTTCAATACTTATTATAAAGAAAATTTCTTACAATTTTATGCTGGCACAGACTTATACCAGCACGCAGGCACCCACCTGCAGAAGGCTACAACCTTCTCTCATTTACCAGCCTTCCTTGGAAGGGAGCTACAACCCCCTGTTCTCATTTACCAGCTACCACTGGAAGGGAGCTACAACCCCCTCACTGAAGGCTTCGACCCTCAGCACCACTGTGGACCACGTTTCATCAATTTCCTCACTGGATCCACCAGTTTCCACACGACATACCTTGCATGCCACCAGAATTATTCATTCAGTACACTCACACCTATTCTTCATGATTTCGTCCGTCGTTCAAACCAGAGATTCATCATTGTCAGATCATTATATCCATGGGTGCATCGTAGATTCAGATTTATCAGTTAAGAATAGAGTTTGCCCATGCTGATATTCCTTAGAAAAATTTACAACCCTTACGCATGCACACTCGTACTATGATTCTCATTACCTTATATAGTTTTCGCCTTTATTAAAACCATGGGTCAAAACCATTCAATTACTAATGGTATTCCTGGACGGGGTCAAAATAGATACTCCAGCAGGGTCTCCATAACTCACACTGTTCTATTGATCTTGGTAATTAAATAATTAATTTAATACTTTTGAACTTAACTTTAGGATTAAAATTAACCCTTCGCATTTTAACACTTTCAAACAATATGATAAACCTTTGACCCGGGGCCCACAAATATAGTCAATAGCCAATCCAATATGCGCACGCTAAATTTCGCGCAAGTCCAGCATCCGATCACCATTAGATTAGCAAGCTTACAGATCAACAGCGTATATGCATATCGCTCGACCTCCGATGCCGAACGTTAACGTGCGATGGCCCGCCGTACCTTGGTTAGCCTCCGTGCAGCTTTATCAAATGACCATCGTCCGATGGCTTCCCTCCAGATCAACAGCGCACAACAATATCACTGGGCGTCCTGGGTCGAACTATAATGCGCGATGGCACACAGTGACAAGCGGTTTTCTGTGGGTCTCCTTGCCACGTGTCGATTGATTTATGGAATCGCTCCCAACTCCTCAAATACCGCTTGCCCATCGAGAGCGGTGCGATGAAAACCGTAAACCACTTGTACTGTTCCTCCTTTGTGGTTCCGCCCTTCGCTCAAGGTTCCGTCCGTCTGCGTATATATATGAGCTCTACCCTTCATGTGCAATAAATTAACAAATATTTCTTGGTTCCATAATTACCAACGACTCATTTTTTTAATAGTGTATCAGACGGAATTAATTTAATTCGACACAGGCGCATATAACAATCCTTCCCTGTATTACAACTATAAATTGACCTTCCTCATATTCTCATACAGACTAAACACCTTCAAATTATACATAAAGAGCGTAGGTTCACACACATTCATCTATCAAGTCCTTAACACAGATTTAACCATGCGCTTACTTCAAAAACTGACTTCTCTTTCCTGCCTCTGCGACCTCTTTCAAGGATCCGCTCATATATTCCATTAATTCCTTATCTGCCTTGCTTCCTCTCTGCTACTTTTTCTATCTCACTATTACTATCTCTGCTTCTTTTCTAATGCTGCTCCTTCTCTGCCACTTCCTTTGCCATCAATGACAATATTTCCAACAATACCCCCCTTTGGCATTGATGGCAATATTCTTCCTCTGATTGTCTTATAGACGCCCTTTGTGGCTTTTCCTCCCCCTTTGACATCAATGGCAAAGAGTTGATCAAGATCCTTTGAACCGACAATACCATGCTCCCCCTGATATCATGCTGAATCTCCAAACATAATATGACCAACAATGCATCCTTTTCATGTGACCAATGCTCCCCCTTAGCTTGTGTAATCAGAGATGCCTAACAACACCTCACAACCAATTTAATCTTCTGTATTTAAGTAGACCTGATCCTCTGCATGGCAGAGACTACTCCCAGTTTCTGTCTGAGATATTCGAACGCTTCCCTGGGTAGAGGTTTGGTAAATATATCAGCAACTTGTTCTTTGGAGGAAACATACTCCAATTTCACCTTTTGTTCAAGCACTTGTTCACGTAATAAGTGATATTTGATGGGAATGTGCTTGGTCTTGGAATGCATAACAGGATTCTTTGAGATACTGATGGCACTTGTATTATCACACATAATGGAGATAGGAGGTGAACATTTGATTTGAATGTCTTGTAAGGTTTGCATCATCCAAAGAAGTTGAGTGCAACATGATGCGGTAGCCACATATTCTGCTTCTGCTGTAGATAAGGCAATAGAGATTTGCTTCTTGCTAAACCAAGATACTAACCGGGGCCCCATATAGAATGCACCACCACTAGTGCTTTTTCGATCATCAACACTTCCAACCCAATCTGCATCAGTGTATGCATGAAGAGTAAGATCAGCATTCTTTGGATACCATAGTCCAAAGTCTTGAGTTCCTTGTAGATATTTGAATATTCTTTTCACATCTTGAAGATGAGACTCCTTTGGATTAGCTTGGAATCGTCCAACAATCCCAACTGCATGCATGATGTCTGGTCTTGTCCCAGTGAGATAAAGTAGACTTCCTATCATAGATCTGTATTATGGTTGATTCACTGTGGGGGAATCATCATTAGAACTGAGATTACATCCGGTTATCATTGGTGTACTTACAAGTTTGCAATCTTCCATGCCATACTTCTTCAGGATTTGCTTGAGGTATTTTGCTTGTGATAAGAATATGCCATTTGTTGCTTGTTGCACTTGCAAGCCAAGAAAGAATGTTAGTTCCCAAAGTAAAGACATTTCAAATTCTTGTTGCATATCAGAAGAAAATTTCTGACTCATAGAATCTTCATTAGTTCCAAAAATGATATCATCAACATATACAACCACAATCAATAGTTTGTCATTTTCAGTTTTTGTGTATAAGTTGCTATCAGCAGACCCTTTTGAAAATCCTTGTTGGTGAAGATATTTTTCAAGACGATAGTACCATGCCCTTGGAGCTTGTTTGAGACCATATAGAGCCTTTTTAAGTCTACAAACAAGTTTTTCATCATTTCCCAAAATGAATCCTTCTGGTTGTTCTATATAAAATTCTTCTTCTAGATCACCATTGAGAAAAGCAGATTTAACATCCATTTGATAAAATTTGATTTGTTGGAAGCTTGAAAAAGCAAGAAACATTCTTATGGCCTCAAGTCTGGCTACAGGAGCAAAAGTTTCTTCAAAGTCTATACCTTCTTGTTGAGCATACCCCTTGCAAACAAGTCTAGCTTTATTTCCTATAAAATCCCCATTCTCATTTAACTTGTTTTTGAATATCCATTTAGTTCCAATGACATTTTTGTCATGAGGTCTTGGTACTAATTCCCAAGTGTGATTCTTTTCAATTTGATCAAGTTCTTCATTCATGGCTTGAATCCAACATTCATCTTTGCTAGCTTGACTGACATTGTGAGGTTCAATACTGGACAGAAACGCCAGATTTCTAGAAGATCCCACAAGAGTCCTTATTGTTTGTACACCTGATCCCTTTTCTCCCAAAATTTGAGATTCTGGATGATTCTTTTGAACATATCTGGATGGAGCCTTTTCAAAAAATCATCTTCGGGTTCTTCATTGGGTTCACTGTTTGTATCATTACTATTTGATGTAGAAGGATATATGTCATCATCATCGTCTTCAATTGTTGTTTGTTTTTATTCTTTTGGAGCTGCTGGAGACTCATCAATAACAACATCTATACATTCAACAATCTTTAGAAGTCTTTTATTGTAACATTTATATGCCCTACTCCTAGAGGAGTAACCAAGAAATATTATTTCATCTGCTCTGGGTTCAAACTTGCCAAGTTTTTCATCATTATTTTTGATAAAACATTTGCTTCCAAAAATTCTAAAATGCTTTACAGTGGGAGAGTTACCATACTAGAGTTGATATGGAGTTTTATCACTATTTACACGAACATGTGCCTTGTTAAGAATATTTACTGTTGTATGTGCCGCTTCTCCCCAAAATGTGTCAGGTGTTTCGAAATCATCAAGCATGGCTCTAGCCATTTGTTGAACTGTTCTGTTCATTCTTTCTGCTACACCATTCTGTTGTGGAGTGCCAGCTACAGAAAACTGTCTTTTTATGCCATGTTGTTCACAAAATTCAAGGAATTCATTGGATGTATATTCTCCTCCTCGATTAGATCTAAGACACTTGATTTTTAGATCTAAGTCATTTTCAACCAGTGCTTTGAAGATCTGAAATTTCTCGAATGCTTCATCTTTGTGTTTAATCAACCCAATCCAACACATTCGAGAGAAATCATCAATGAATAAGATGTAGTATTCTTCACCACGTGGTGAATTTTTCCTCATAGGTCCACATATGTCAGTATGAATGAGTTCAAGAGGCTTACTTGATGATCCTTCCTTGGCATTAAATTGTACTCTGGTTTGCTTACCGAATTGGCAAGATTTGCATATGATATTTTTAGGTAGAGAAATATTGGGAAGATCACGAACAACTTTAAGTCTGCTTGATTTGTTGATTTGAGAGAAGCTCAGATGCCCCAACCTTCTATGCCATAGCCAGTTTTTTGAAGATTTACTCAAGTAACATTGTTCTTTGTAGTTCTTTAATACATACAGGTTGCTTGGAGTCCTTTTTCCTTTTATAATTGTTTTACCTGTATCAAGATCACGTACCACACATTCTTCTGAACTAAAAACAACTTCAGTTCCTTGATCACACATTTGACTTACACTTAACAAGTTATGCTTTAATCCATCCACATACATGAATTCATTAGCTTTCACCTTTTCTTTTAGAAAAACATACCCTTTTCCCTTAATGACCGCAGGAGTATCATTTCCAAATGTAACATTCTTTTCCTTTTCTAGAGCACTATATGCAAGAAGTTTGTTTTTGTCACCTGTCATGTGTCTTGAGCATCCACTATCTATGTACCATTGGTTTTCTTCATCTTCTGTAAATAACGCTATGCCACAATTTTCAACCTGTAATTCCTTCTTTTTCCATACTTTGGAGTTTGAAGGAACATGTTCTTTTGGCTGAATTTTTCTCCTGCATTCAGATTCTTCATGACCAAAGTTATTGCAATAAGCACATTCAACTTCATTTTGAAGAGGAGAAAAATTGTTATAGGTATTCTTATTTGTTTCAATATCAATCCTTTTCTTTCTTGCTTCTCTTGTCATGATGGTTTTATATGCTACACATTGAACAAAATTATGACCAAAATTGTCACATGAGAAACATTGTCCATTGAAGAAGAAATTTCTACGATCATAAAATCTCCTTCTTGAATTTACTTGTTAATTGGTTTTTCTTTGAAAGTTAGTATTATTTGAATTGAGATGATCATGCTTTACCCACAAATATTCTTTATTCCCTTGCTGAGTGGCAGAATTTTGTAAACCAGCAGTAGCTGCTTTAAGAGTGGTAGTTGCTTTTAGATAATTTGGTGCTGAAGCCTGAGAAGATTCTCCGATATATCCAAGACCTGTCTTTATAAGGGGAGAACGTTGTACCTTGATAATCTCCTCTAAGGTTTCAGATCCTTTAGAAAATCTAAGATTCAGAGTCTTTACTTTCTCAAGTTCTTTTCTTATACTTACTACTTCACACTCTAATTTCTCATTGTGTTTCTCTTTTTCTTCAAGCTGATTTTTCAGAGTTTCTATGATTATTTTACTCTCTTCTTAGGAAATTTTGAGTTGATTGTTTTCATCAAGAAAATAATTATCTTCTAGAGCATCCACAAAAGTATCCTTTTATTCACTAGATTCTTTTTCAAATGCCATGAGAAGTCTAAGATCTTGTTCACATTCTTCCTCACTATTAGATAACCCATCACTGTCTTCATGAGTATAGTAAATTTTTCTAGTGCTATAGCGATTCTTATTCCTTATTACTACTTCCTTCCCCTTTTTGTGTGTTTCTTTATGAGGACACTTAGCAGCATAATGACCAACTCTTCCACAATCAAAAAATTTGAAAGGAAGCTTACCTCTGAACCGTCCTGTGCCAAGTTGAAGTTTCTTTACAAAGTTTATCTCTTCTTCTTCTGAGATATATCTTGATCCTTCTGTTTTTTGTACTTCCTTCCCTTTTGTAGAAGTTCTAAAGACTGCTTCTTTGAATTTAGATGGTCCTCCTCTTCTCATTTCATATGCAGTTAGAATGCCATGAAGTTGCACCACTGTAAGATTTTGAAGATCCTGCTTTTCTTCAAGAGCAGAAACTTTTGACTCAAATTTTGCCGTTAGTGATCTTGAATTTTTCTCAACCAGAGTAGATTCGGTTATTGTTTCTCCCAGATTTCTCATACGATTTACAATATCATCAAGACGTAAAAAGAAACTTGCAATTCTTTCCTCATTATTCATTTTTATTTTCTCATATTGAATTCTGAGAGTTTGGAGTTTAGCACTTTTTACCTTTGCATCACCTTCATAATTTAGAATGATTTTGTCCCATATTGCCTTTGTTGTATTCAGCTGCATGACTTTGACAAATTTTGATTCAGTTAGACTTCCTAATTGAGCATTGACCGCCTTTGCATTGGTTTCATAATTCTTTGTTTCCGTCGAATATGTTGGTACTGCAGCTGGATATTGATATCCTCCTTCAACAATTGCCCATACATCTGCTCCCAGAGACTGAAGATAGGATCTCATCCTTGTTTTCTAGAAAATTAAATTGTTTCCGTTAAAGAGCGGAGGCCTGATGGATGCTGTTCCATCTTGATTACTCATCTTGCTTGATCTTCCTTCTAGCGGCTAAGCTTTTTCAGAAGGACCTGCTCTAATACCAATTGTTGGGAAAAATAATGAGAGGGGGGTGAATCAGTATTTAGAGCTGACTGACAATTTTTACTTTTTCTTTCTCTTAAAACCATATGTTACATTACTGCATCCAACTTGTATGTCCAGAGATCTTATTATGTCTTTACTTAGATCATTGCATCATTTATTCATCAGATAAGCAGTAAGCATGAACAGAAATAACAGAACAAACCATCAAACATAAGCAACACATATGAACACCAGGATTTAAGGTGGAAACCCAATTCGGGAGAAAACCACCGCTGCTGTTATCTCAGTCTTCAATATTTATTATAAAGAAAATTTCTTACAATTTTATGCTGGTGCATACTTATACCAGCATGCAGGCACCACCTGCAAAAGGCTACAACCTTCTCTCATTTACCAGCCTTTCCTGGAAGGGAGCTACAACCCCCTATTCTTGTTTTCCAGCTACCACTGGAAGGGAGGCTACAACCCCCTCATTGAAGGCTTCGACCCTCAGCACCACTGTGGACCACGTTTCATCAATTTCCTCACTGGATCCACTAGTTTCCACACGACATACCTTGCATGCCACCAGAATTATTCATTTAGTACACTCACACCTGTTCTTCATGATTTCGTCCGTCGTTCAAACCAAAGATTCATCATTGTCATATCATTATATCCATGGGTGCATCGTAGATTCAGATTTATCAGTTAAGAACAGAGTTCGCCCATGCTGATATTCCTTAGAAAAATTTACAACTCTTATGCATGCACACCCGTACTATGATTATCATTACCTTATATAGTTTTCGCCTTTATTAAAACCATGGGTCAAAACCATTCAATTACTAATGGTATTCCTGGACGGGGTCAAAATAGATACTCCATTAGGGTCTCCATAACTCACACTGTTCTATTGATCTTGGTAATTAAATAATTAATTTAATACTTTTGAACTTAACTTTAGGATTAAGGTTAACCCTTCGCATTTTAACACTTTCAAACAATATGATAAACCTTTGACCCCGGGCCCACAAATATAGTCAATAGCCAATCCAATATGTGCACGGTAAATTTCGCGCAAGTCCAGCGTCCGATCACCGTTAGATTAGCAAGCTTACAGATCAACGACATATATGCATATCGCTCGACCTTCAATGCCGAACGTTAACGTGCGATGGCCTGCTGTACCTTGGTTAGCCTCCGCGCAACTTTATCAAATGACCACCGTCCGATGGCTTCCCTCTAGATCAACAGCGCACAACAATATCACTGGGCGTCCTGGGTCGAACTATAACGCGCGATGGCGCACAGTGACAAGCGGTTTTCCGTGGGTCTCCTTGCCACGTGTCGAATGATTTATGGAATCGCTCCCAAATCCTCCAATACCGCTTGCCCGTCGAGAGCGGTGTGATGAAAACCAGAAACCGCTTGTCTTGTTCCTCCTTTGTGGTTCTGCCCTTCGCTCAAGGTTCCGTCCATCTGTGTATATATATGAGCTCTACCCTTCATGTGCAATAAATTAACAAATATTTCTTGGTTCCATAATTACCAATGACTCATTTTGTTCATAGTGTATCAGATGGAATTAATTTAATTAGACACAGGCGCATATAACAATCCTTCCCTGTATTACAACTATAAATTGACCTTCCTCAGATTCTCATACAGACTAAACACCTTCAAATTATACATAAAGAGCATAGGTTCACACACATTCATCTAGCAAGTCCTTAACACAGATTTAACCATGCGCTTACTTCAAAAACTGACTTCTCTTTCCTGCCTCTGTGACCTCTTTCAAGGATCCGCTCATCTATTCCATTAATTCCTTATCTGCCTTGCTTTCTCTCTGCTGCTTTTGCTATCTCTCTGTTACTATCTCTGCTTCTTGTATAATGCTGCTCCTTCTGTGCCACTTCCTTTGCCATCAATGAAAATATTTCCAACACCAAGAAATCAAGTAGGTTAAAGTGTAGGCGAAGAAATTTGGGCTCGATTATTAGATCAGATGCGGGTTATGTATCCTTCTCTATTAGCAGGTTGAGCGAATGTTTTGGTATATGTTTTTGGTACATGCTTGGATATGATGTTTTGGTGTATGTATATCGATGTAAATACCACCATGAGCTGTGTTATAAGTCTCCAATAAAGAATATGGATGTCAGGTCATTATGGTTGTTATGTTGTTATGTTGTCATGTTGGTTGCTTCTAAGCAAGTTGATCATTGTAAATACTACAACGAGCTAAGTTATAAAGCTCCATGGTCAGTATGTTTTTCTTTCAACAATATTGTTGGTCATAGGTTTCATTGAACACTGAGTACAGTGTCCCCCCAAGGGGGAGGGTTATGTAACAACCTTGGTAAAAAATCCATGTAATAAAGTTAATAAAGGAAAAATAGTAACGAATGTCATGGGGCACATATTCCATGTTGAATGTTAGGAAAGACGTCCTAGTGTGGGTGTTCATATGGTTTATTATGGCTAAGGAAATTGGAAAAGGAAATGGATAAGGTTTTGGAAAGGCATGAGGCATTTAATGGCATTTTATTTATGAAAATAACAAAAATAGGATAAAAATAAGGTGAAAGGTCACAGGTTGCATGTGAGGAGGAAAATGAAGGAAAATAATGGAAAATTGAAGAAAATAGAGGCCTCATTAATAAAAATGTTTTTGAGGATCGATTGGTACCTTTTGTCTGTTTAAATTTTGATCAGTTTAGTTTCAGAGCTCTCACTTTCTTTCTCTCTCTATCTCATACTCTTATACACTTAGAGTTTTCTTGGAGAACTCTTGGAGGAGTGTGGCATACTTGGGATTTGGAGCAAGAAGGAAAATGATAAAAAGGAAAGCGCAAGAGGACATCAAGATCAACAACTGCAACGAGTTTTTCTTGCAGGTACTGAGTTGCATGTATGATGTCCTTACTAGTTTTGGAATGCATGACACATGAATGTGGCTTCTTGGTTATGATATGTCATTGGCATGGACGATTGCTTGGATTAATAATGGTTTTTCCTAGCCTTTCCGTTTCCTGGATAACCATGGTGTTGTGGGTGTCTTTCCCTTTTGATTTTCGGTTGGTTCTTATGTTCCTTTGGTTACGGGTTGAGTTATTAGTTCTTGGATCCTTGCTTGGAAAAACTCTCTGGAGCCATATAAAAACTTGGGTTGAGGTACTAGTCTTGGATCCTTGGTTGGAAAAACGCTCCAGAGGCCTTGGTGGGTTGAGTTACTATTCCAAGGGCCTTGGTTGTACAAATTATTTGGAGCCTGAGAACAACTGTGGGTTGAGTTACTAATCCCAGAGTCTTGGTTGGAACAAATGCTCTGGAGCCCTGGACAATTTGGGTATATACCAATCTAGAGATAGTTAGTGATGTGGTGGTTTGGCCTCTGGAAGCCCTAGTTTAGTTTTGCTGGATTTGTTTCATGATATCCCACATTCAAGCTTGGAATATGGCACATGGGTGATTGGCTAAAAGAAATATTTGTTTCAACCAATCTATGGTTAAGTGGTTTGTGGAAGTCCCGAACCTGGCTGGAATTTGCATTAATTATTAATATATTATTCTACTTGGTATTTCACGTGTAAGTGTACTGGTTTATACATGGATATTATGGTTGTTGTGTCCTTATTATTTCTGTTGTTTATATGTTGGTTATGAGTATGTTTTATGGCCGCGATGATGTATGGATCTCATCATGTTTTTATTTTTAAATGAATGACCATTGAATATATGACCTAATAGATGATAATGAAACTAATGTGATAAGGCATCAATGCTCCTTAGTGATTTTCATATAAGTATGACATCCCTTATAGTTAGATATGTTGTTATAACTTGTAGGATGCATATTTGTGATGTGTTTGACGAAATGTTTGTCATGGATAGTAGGGGGTCCAATCAAGTAATCGATCAAGTTTTTTATCAAAAGCATTGTATTCATGTATTTTATGAGTTCTAGAAGTTTCATAAGTTTCTAGGCAGTGATTGGGTCCTATCCCTGGAAAATATCCTTAAACCTCGTAGTCGCTGGCATAACATTGGTAAAAAAAGGCTACATTCACACTCAGGAAAGCTCATGGTAGCTACTGGGTCTTTCATTCATCTGGAGGGCTTGGTGAGGGAGAGAATGGGGCTCTAGGTCGGTAAAATGTTGAGTTCCTTTAGGGATTGGTCACTTGGAAGGGTGGGTTGGCTCCTGGATTTTCTGTAACATGTGTGGAAGGTCAATTTGGTCTTGTCATGTCGGTTCCACTTCCTTAACTGCAGTTAGGGAGTTGAATCACATCACAGTAACTCTTCGTCACATGTTTACCACGATTGGATGGTTAGCTTGGATAAATGTGGGAGGAGGGTGTTACAAACCCTTATCATTTAATACATAGTCATTGAAATATTTAAAGTAAGTAAACTTGATTCTTGTTATTTCATGCACAAGATGAAAATGCAATATTTTTAGAAGAACATGGCTAATTATCTACGTGACCATTGAATACACAAATCCATATGAAATATTTAGATCAAGTAAACATGATTCTAATTATTTCATGCACAAGATGCACATGAAATAGTTTTCAGAAGAGGACAATTACTTATCTGCGTGGCCATTTTATTCGACGAGACCCATCCAAAATGGATTCGATTAAGTTATAATAGTAGGGATTTGGCTGACACGACTGAAAATATGAGTATTCCTACAAAATGTTGGTCGACCTCTATTGGTCCCCACTTTTGTACCTCCATACACTCTTTTCTTTACTATTTTACCTACATCTATCCTCATTTTTTCCCCTTTTGTACTACATCATCACTATCAAACCTTGATATTTAGTAATTGGAGGTGAAATTCTGATTTAGCACTATTTTCGTTGTTTTTGATTGAGTTTAGGAAGGTTCATAAGATCATGCTTATTGGATTAATTCTAATTAGTTATTACTTGGACTTGTAGACTTAGAAGTGTGTTGATAGGTAGTCAAAGTCTTAGCACTGGGATGAGTACTACATGCAAGAAAAAAAATCATCTTTCAAAGAACCATTCACCATTCTGTACTCAACGCTGTTTCACAATTTCGTACTTAACATGGAAGCCGTTGTTCAAGTGAAAACTCGGGAAATGGAAGTTGAATGAATCTCCACGATTCTGTACCTAATCCAGCAATGAGTATCCAATTGATATCTTGGGAAATAAAGGATGAACGCCCTCATGCCTTAAGAGGAGAGCAGTTTTCCTAAAAACAAAACGCAACTCAGTTGATCCGATTCACCTTGAAGATCGTTCAAAAGAGAGATCACACAACTTATAATAGTTTTATGTTTCAACTGTTTACTTTGTATAGAATTTTGGTTAATATTAGTCTCCATCGGATGACCATTTAAGGACCGATGCGCTTTGTATCAATTTAGTTAGAGAAGTGAACAATAGAACAAGATACTAAATTTGATTAAGTTTTGGAAGCACTCGGAAATGTATGTCCATGAACTTCTATTTTGAATCGTAATACAATTTGATTCCACCATGAATCCTCTGTAAGTGTTATGGTTTTGTTTCTTTTTTAAGCACTAATTTAGTTTAAAACTTGCTAAGTTTTAGAATTTACAATTTGCAGTGAGAATTGCCTTTCGAATCCTAGATCTAGGATCAAAGTACGAATTATGTCATATGTTTGCAACTCTGTGTTGAATTCAAATGCATTTTATTTGAAGTAATAGAGCTATTGAGAACTCATCAAAGGTTTTCATTCTTAATTCAAGTGATTCCTTTGTAAAAAATTAGAGATAACCTATAATGTATATCTGAAGGCTAATTTTTGTGCATTGAGAATGATAAAATTAATGCTCTTTTTCGAATTAAATATTGAAAGACAATTGAGGAAGTGATTCAATGAAAAATAGGATTCGGTTGAAGGTTTTATAAGGATTTGTTTGCCACTGTTAGGAATAAAAATTGTGATTCCTATTCTAATATTGTTAGTGCATGATTGTGAGCAATGTGAGGTGTGTTTAGTGGATTGAAACAATATTGGTTTGAAGTTTAGTCTATCAAGTAGAACTTACTTTAATCAAAGGTTCTCTCATTCTCCATAGTATAATTTTATTTCTATAGGAACAAGCCTGAATACGTTTTGTTTGTAGAAATTATAGTTTAGTGTAAAATTGAATAATTTTCCTTTCACTTTCATAGATTTCGGTTATGAATGTCTTAAGTATGAAAAGAGAGTTTGGGTTTGAATAGTTCATTTCAAATAGTTCATCCTGATTAAAAATAGGGATTTTTAGTTAAAGGTTGTTTTATAGATTATAAAATGGGATCCTGTAGGTAGATGTTGATTTTTGAAATTAGAAGTTTACTTTCCAGAAGTTGGTTTATGTAATTAGAAGTTTACTTTCCAGAAATTGATTGGTGTAACTAGAAGTTGAATTCTAGTAAGTGAATGAGGAATTGAGAAGTTTCTTTTCTAGTGAATGAATGGTGTTTTCTTGTTTCAAATGAGTAGTGTGTTCTTTTATTAACAATATTTAAAATGTTCTCTTTCAATCAATAAAAAGTGTGCTCTATTATAGAAAAAAGTGTGAATTGAGTTATGGAATCCTGAGTAGAAGAACAATTTCTTTGAATGATTAGTTATTTGTTTATGATTTTGAGTGTGTGTTCTTGAATCAATTTAATATTTAAGTTTAAGATAGAATAGAAATGAGCATATATATGATTCTTCACTTCAGTACTTGTGTGCTTATTGAACATTTTGTACTTAAATGTAAACCTGGATCGACATGCAATGTAACTCAGTGATTATGACACTCGATAGATAATTCAATTTAGGGGATTTGAAACAACAATTAAAATACTTAAAAATTTTGGCAGCATTGCCGAGGAGTTGTAATCGGTCGAGGTAACAAATTTTTGTACAACATTACAATTTGTAGGATAGTCAGAGGGCGTGGAGTGTATGGAAAGACGTGAGTGAAGAGCTACACATCCACTTTGGTGGGGTTTCTCCAAAGTTTGGTTGTCTTGATGAACCTTTGTATAGTTTTCTTTTCTTATGCGTAAGAGTAAGAATAGGCCTAGCGATAGTAAAGGTAGACATATTTCAAAATAATTTCCCGAGATATTTGGTCCCACCAAAACACCACTAACTAATCCAACTAATCATTACGTAGGTATCAAAAGCAAGGGAGGAGGAACCAATAGAAAAGTGGCATTGGTAGAAGAAAATCCACTCTAAGAAGGGACTGAACAAAAATAAACTGTGCCTCAGCAAGAACAAATTATTTTGGGGACCACAGTAGAGACAATGTTGGTGCTAGTTCCACAAGTGGAATCAACAATAGGACAACCTCACAGGGACTTGGGGTCTGGTAGCATTAAGATCAACCCAATTGAATCTTTTTCCATCTGCATTATTACAAAACCTCCACCAGAACCTGTAGTAAACATGGCTAACAAAGGAGGAGAAAATAGAAACCATGAGGAAGACCATGAAGAAGATGGCACAAGACACACTCTATTTGGAGGGAAAAATAAAGGACCAAGAGGAGGCCCAAAAGAAAATGAGGAAGATGCTGAAACAAATTTTGGATTTCCTATCATGGATGTGACCAGAAATGTTACCATGAAGAACATACCATTGACATCTCTCCCACTGTTTCGAGGTATGTATTCCGAAGACCTAGATGCATTCTTATTTGAATTTGATATTTTATGCAGAAGTTATAATTATTATGATGCGCACAAACTCAAATTATTCTCTGCCACCTTAAAAGACTCAGCCCTGAGATGGTTTATGAGCTTGGGAGAGCACACTATCTACTCCTGGGATGACATGAAATCTGTCTTCCTTAAAAAGTATCATGAATACTGTAAAAGTAGGGATGTGAATGAAATTTTTAGGATGCAACAGATGGAGGATGAAAGCCTAGAGGAATATCTAGAGAGATTCCTTTACAACTACCATAAATAACGAGGGGGAAACCTAGATGAAAGAATCATTACAACTGTTTTTTTGAAGGGATTAGGGGAAGAATGTATCGAGACACTTAATATCCTAAGTGTTGATGAAATTTATAAGAAAACTTTTGTTGAAATAGATGAATTGTGCTGAACCTACTCTAGAAGCCATGAAAAAATAGGCAAAAGAATCCAGGAAAACTCATGGAATTATGTGCCTAAAAATGCGAAATCTGCATGAAACACTGTCACTAGGGTCGAGATGGGAAATCTTTTAGAGAAATTTAAAACATATATTTTAAACACGATTAGTGACCAGTTGAAAATAAAAATGAAACAAGAAGAGGAGAAATTTGCTATGGAAATATTCTATTTTAAATTTAGGCGCAAACACTTGGAAAGGGAATGCCCTATCAATATGGTTGAAGTATGTGGAATCTGTGCATTAGAACATTCCACTGAAAAAATTCCCATCCATTACTGGTTTACAATCCATTTACAAAGAAGGTATGGAGGCTAATGACCCATCTCAAGAAAAAAAAAATCCTATATGGAGAGGACCAATTCAAATATATATCAAGATCCTAATCCACAAGGTTATGTTCAAAGCCAACCATGGAATTTTCAAGCATCATACCCCCCTTAGGTTGCTCAACCACCACAAAATTATCCTTGGAATCAAGGATGGAGGGGAATTTTTTATGGGAATACCTTTTAGCCTCATAATCAGCCATACCGACAATATCAAGGAACCTCCAATATTCCCTACAAAAACACTACCCTCCATTTCAGCAAGGGTATAATCCAACTTATTATCAAAAACCTTTGCTACCCTCATCCCCATTATATCAACTTCTCCCCTCAAGCTCTAATTCATCCCCACAGAAGGCACACAAATATTTTAATCCACCTTGTCCTACCTTGTTTACTGTCCAATCCATCGCTAACCCCAGCAATAAACCTCACCAACCTCTGCAAAAAATGGACTTGTAGCCTTTTCCTACATATGTTATTACTTTTGTCTCTGAATATGAAATTCAATTAAGATCAGGAATAACAATTAGCAAAGCTAAACCAACTATAATTAGGCAAGATGAGGATCCTCAAGCGAAACTTAAGGATAAAATTCACCAACCAACAGAAAATAAAAATGATGAAAATAAAAATAAAAATTGAAGAACCATAAGAAGCAAGGGAGCCTCCATATCTGGAAATATTGACTGTTAGGAAAGTAGAAACTCCCATGGAATATGATATTGAATCTGAATTAAGGAATGTTTGTATCAAAATACCCATATTTCAAGCTATTAGAGACATTCCCATTTTCACCAAAATCATTAAATATCTCTGCATCAGGAAGCCAGGAAGGAGAAACTATTAATGCTATGACAGCTGAAACAATGGAATTATTACAACTACAAGGAATTAGGCCTACACCTATAGTACTAGAATTGGCAGACAAATCCATCATCAAACCTATGGGAATCCTAGAAGACATTGTGGTAACAATATCCTCCCAACAATATCTGATTTATTTTATTGTGATTTCTCCAAAAGATTCTAAACCCGGACGTCCAGTTGTTCTGGGACGACCCTGGTTGGCCACTGCTGATGTAGTCATTGGATGTAGAAATGGAGAAATTATCATTTCTAATCGATCACATAATCAAACTTTGACTATTTTTCCACCTACCCAAATGAATTTTGAGGTATATCTCTGGTTGGAAAGCCCTTACGGGGACGAAGATTGTATGTTTCCCTTACTAACTTTGGAACAATCACGGGGACTATAGGAACAATCATAAGATCATGTTTTACAACAATTTTTGTCTAACATTACTTGCATTAATTACCCTATCTCTTTTGATGACTATCGACATGTTTTCAGTAATGAGTTTCAAGAAACATGTCACCCAACTATATTTGCAACATTCACTATGGAAACATTGGAAGGTAGCAATGAAGAAAGTACTGAGCCTATTGAAATTGATGACGGGAAGAAATTATACATTGGGAATGATTTAAATGCATAACAGAAACAACATGTATTGACAACTGTTCAAAAGCAGTCAAGAGCATTCGCTTGGGATTACTTAGACATGAAAGGTATTCATATAGACACATGTATAAGCCATATCTATACAAATGATGAAATTATACCTGTTAGGCAGCCTCAAAGGCATATGAACCCAAATTTGAAAGATATTGTTAAAGATGAATTGCAGAAACTATTGAGTGCAGATTTCATCTATCCTATTTCCAACAGTAAATGGGTATCAACGTTGGTGGTAGTTCCAAAGAAAAATGGGAAATGGAGAAAATTTGAGTAGACTATAGAGAGCTGAATAAGGCCACCTTGCGGGATTATTTTCCTTTACCATTCATTGATCAGGTACTTGATACATTGTCTGGGAAAAAGAAATTTTCTTTTCTAGATGGGTATAACAGCTATAAAAAGATTCAAATAGCCTCGAAGGATCAAGATAATACCACCTTTACCTGCCCATGGGGCACCTATTCCTATCATGTTCTTCCTTTTGGTTTATGTAATGCTCCAACCACGCTTCAACGAGTTATGCTGGCTATATTTTCTGATTTGATCCATGAATGTGTAGAAGTCTATATGGATGACTTCACAATATATGGGGATGATTTCGATCAAGCCTTAGAAAATTTGGAGAAAGTGTTGATCCGTTGTCAAGAAGCTCAACTGGCCCTTAGTAGTGTTAATTATAAAATGATGTAAACTAAAGGGATTGTCTTGGGGCATCACATATTGACAGAAGGTATAAAATTAGACCCTGCGAAAATAGAGGTAATATCACATATTTAGATTCCCAAAACACATAAAGAGGTAAGAAGTTTATTGGGACATGTAGGGTACTATAGATAGTTCATTGAAAATTTTACCAAAATTGCAGCCCCAATGTTTAAATTGTATTCTAAAGATGTTGAATTTTTTTGGGACACTAACTGTCAAAATGATTTTCAAGAACTAAATGATAAATTAACAACTACTCTGGTATTGAGAAGGTCTAATCGGTATCTCCCATTTCACACATGTACAGATGCATCTGACATTGCCCTTGGAGCTGTGTTGGGTCAAAGGGAAGATCACTATCCTTACGCCATATATTCTTTAGCAAGAACCTCTCACCAGCTGAGTTAAACTATACAGTCACTGAAAAGGAATGTTTAGTAGTTGTTCATGCTATTAGAAAATTTAGAAATTATATTACTGGTTATGAGAATTTTGTCCATACCTATCATCATGCCATTATATTTTTAATGAATAAACCTATTACTAATGGGAGAATCACTAGATGTCTACTTTTAATGCAAGAGTTTAATATTACTGTGAATGATAGGCCTGGAAAAGACAACTTGGCCACTAGTTTCTTATCCCGAATGAAAATTTCTCAAGAAAAAATTTTGGTACTAATTCCAGATGATTTTATAGGTGAGGACTTGTTTGCAATATCAAATCTTACTCCCTGGTTCGTTGATATGGCTAATTACTTGGTAACTGAAAAATTTCCAAAAAATATTTCTACGAGGGAGAAACATAATATTGTTCAATGAAGTGAAAATTATTCTTGGATAGATGGGGACTTATTCTGCACAGGACTTGATTTGATTATGAGAAGGTGTGTGCAGGAGGATGAGATGTTCGACGTACTGAAGGCTTGCCACAACGAGCCTTGTGGAGGGCATTTCGTAGATAAAATAACAACTTACAAAGTCCTACATGTAGGATATTATTGGCCCATGCTCTTCAAAGACGCCAAAAAGTTTGTTTCAAGTTGTGATGTCTGTCAGTGGATGAGGAGGCCAGTTCCTATAGATGAGATGCCTCTCTCAACATATATATCAATAGAAACTTTCGAGAAATGGGCATTGGGGTTTGTGGGACCCATCTCTCCCATGTCCAAGAAGAAGAGATATATTTTGGTCCACACTGATTATGTGACGAAATGGGTGGAGGCCAAGGCTTTGTATTCCTATTTTGAGAAAGTAGTGGTGGATTTCCTTTTTGAAGACATATTCACCCGATTTGGGGTGCATAGGAAAATTGTTACTAACCAGGGCACACAATTTACATCCAAATTAATGAAGTCCATCACCGAAAAGTACCAGATCAAGCATCAGAAATCCACCCTATACCACCTCCAAGAAAACGGGCTGGTGGAATCTACAAACAAAGTCTTAGAATCCATCCTCACTAATACCATTTAGCGTCACCATGGTGATTGGGCCGACAAGTAGCCTGAAGCATTATGGGCCTACTTTATAACCTGGAGGAATGTGACATGACATACTCCCTACGAATTGGTATATGGGAAACAAGTATTACTTTCGATTGAATTCCAAGTAAAAACATTCCGAAAAACCATTCATTTTGGAATGAACTTGAATGACGCTTAAGAGAAAAGGTTAATGTAGTTAAATGAGCTTGATGAGATCAGGCAAGATGCATTTCATTGAACCATGTTAGTGAGGGATCAACGGGCCTGATGGCACGATAAATCTATTAAGAAAAATGTCTTTCAGGAAGGACATTGGGCGCTAATATATGAAAGCAAATTTAAACATTTCAAAGGGAAATTTTCAACCCCGTGGTTGGGACCTTATGAAGTGGAGGAAGTATTTGACAATGGATTTTTCCAAATCAAAACTATTGATTTTGATCAGAACCCATTTATGGTGAATGGTTATAGATTGAAGGTGTATCACCGACCGCTCTCTCGCCAATAATTTTTGCAGGAAGTGATGAAAGATATAGAAATGGAGTTGGTCCAAGGGAGGAATCTAGCTCTTACTAGTTCTTCAAACTGATATCTATATATATATATATACACAATGAGTTGATATATTTTCATATCTATCTTTGTTCTCCTCTAAGCTCACGTCGAAAAAGGAGAAATATGTCTTGGGTAATTTTATTTCTTTAACCAGACTTGATAGATTATTTATGGAAAAGGACAATTTGGAGTCTTCTTTGAACATTTCCAACTCCAAAAGAATTGAAATTTCTAAGCAGTAACTGATCCAGGCTCGTAAAATTAAATGGAACAGTGGTATTTTAGGGATCCCCTGAGTACAAAATGATTCTTTTTCGGGCTTAGAGGAATATTTACAAAAAACAAAATCCCTTGGAGTCTACTTTGGGTTTTTCAGACTCCCTAAAAATGGATTCCTCGAGCACATGGCTAGTTCAGGCTCGATAAAATATTGAGATGGCAGTAGTTAGGGATTTGTTGAGTACATAATTATTCTTTTTCGGACTCAATAGAATATGTACATAAAAGAATCATCTTGGAGTTTTCTTTGGGGACTTTTCACACTCTCTAAATGAGAAATGCTCCAGGCAACAATCATCTCAGGCCTGGTCAAAATCCATGGGATGGGGTTTCAGAATCTACATAAGGATTTGAAGACAAAGTTTACAGTCAACTATGTCAACATGTTCTAGACAAAGAGTTTTGTTTCTAGTTCAATTCAGGTTGATTCTGTACTTAAATTTCAGTACTCAACTTTCTGCACCTAACTGGGCACTGCCATAAGTCAAAGAGCTCCAGAATGTGAAAATCTCTAGAAAAAAGGATGTATGCAAAATTCATTAACCAATGTGGATTGCAAGAATAAATCTTTCAAAATGGTCTTAAAGTATTGTTATGCTTTGACTAACATCAAAATTCAACATTACTATCCTTGTTTTCAGGATCCAATATTTTTATGAGTTAGAACCAAGGTATGTGATTATTTATTTACTTAGGCTAAATTAGAAGCATATGATTATATGATATGTAAAACTTTATCTCCACTATATACCATCATCCTACCATTTTCTCCTATGTCAATTAATTTCCCTTCACCCACACTTTCATTATAATCATAGCAACGCATGTCAATTCCCAATTTCCCTTGCCATGACCATTCTCCAGTCATTCAAATTATGAAAAACCATTGGCCATCATGACCACCAATCCCCATTCCCTCATGCACCTCCATTTCTATCCATTCCCTCACTGGTACGACCACTATTGAGTACCAAATCGACATTTTCCCGCACATGTAGGCTGTCAATCCTTTCGAACAGGTCTTTTACAATTCCTCAAGGCTGAGGATCAGTATGGTAATTATCCACTCAGAGTGTTAATATGTCAACTATGAGTGATTCTATAATCAAATTTCTCAATACCTGTCTCACTAAGGCATAGGGGCCGATAGACACAAGGCCACCTTTGTACAATTCTCCAAAAATTTGGAGTATGAGAGATGCAGGGGATTGTTAGAAGCAAAAGCTTGGATAGGGTTTCTAAGAAAATTCCATGGATATAATGATAGGGTGGCCTTATATTTCTCACAAATATTTGATGGTGAAACTGTGGAGATAGGGAACCTAAAATTCAAGATTACACAAGAATCTATCATCAAAGTGACGAGTTTGTCTTTAATAGGTTACTAGTTCCTTAAGAGAGGACACCTAGATGTAACAAAGTGTGCACAGTTCCTCAAACCTGCATACCAGGTGCTGAGGTGGTAAAAAGGTGTATTGCATAGTTTTTTGGATGAGAATTGGTATCCATTGATCACAATGTTGCAGAGGTTCATTACATGCGAGGGAAGGCATGCTGCTATTTTTCTCTACCATGTTAGATTATTGTTTCATATATCAGAAGGCCGTGAATTAATTTTCCCTATTTTTTGCATCCAAGTCTACATAAAATGGCAAGCAGGGTTCAGTATGAAGGAAGAAATCCTGAGACTGGCACATATATTCACAGTTTGATTAGTATAATTATCATAGCACAGTTGAGCAAAAAACATAATTCTTGGGAGGACTTCCTCATTGAGAATTTTCCGGGAGAGAAAACCCAAAAAAAAGGTCGAAAATGAATTAGTATTGTGTCTAAACCTACAAGTATTAAGGCTAAGACTCCTCCGAGTTCTAAAATAGACTCGAGTTCAACAACCAAGCCTACTACCCCTATGGAACGAAGTTCTGCTGATAAACCCTGCAAGGCATCACCAAGTCCTAATATTTCGGATGAACAAGTAACCCTAGTTTTAGAGAAGAAGAAGAAACGTAAGAGAATGAAGAAGGTCAAACACGGACATAAATAAATGTCTTCCAAGGAAGCACAGGCCGACAAGCAGAGTAAACCTTCCCCAGCGACTGTCGAACTCATTGTTGAATCCACTGAACAATAAGATGAGAAGGTTAAAAGTAACCCTAAAAGCAAGCGAAATATTTTCTAGGGTAACCTAGGATAAACCACTGTGTCATCTACTTCCCTTCAGCAAGTAGCCGAAACCCTCTCTGTCTCCCAAAATCGACGTTATAGCAAGAGCATGTATAGGAAAGGGTTGTCGATTTCAGGTAGTCGGAAGTAAGAACCAGTCTATCTTTTATCTTCTCTGGATTTGGGTATTGAGGAAAATATTGTGATGGATAAAGGAAAAGAGGCTCCCCTATCTGAAGGGAACCTTATGTAGGAGATTGATCAAGATCTAATGAATAGTTCCCCACTTGAAAACTTTCTTGGAAAAAGTGCGAGCAATAAACCCAGATCTAGCTCCAACAAGAACAAAACTGGCTCTGCTCAGAATGGAAGTAACTCTCAACAACCCATGATTCCAGTCTCTATCCATAAAGAAGACCTGCTCCAACTTGTTGCTAAACTGCAAGGGAAGAATATCAAACTAAAAGGGAGGGCTCGTAAGTATAAGGTCTTGTTTCGCCATGTTTAGGATGTTAATAATGAGTATAGACATATGAATATTTCCTTAGTATCTCAGAATGATGCATTAAAGCTAAGGAGCAAAAAATTGGTTCGTTGGAGGTTGAATCAAATAAAGCCTGTCAGAAGGCTTGATGCCCAGAATTTAGCTGTGTCCTTTCATAAAATTGCAGTAACAATTAACAATGGCTTGAAGGTTTTCGTTAGAACATTGAGACTTTTAAACATTGGCTTCTCCTAATTTTTTTTTTTTTTGATAACTGGTGGAAGATGCATAAGGGCATGCATTAGTACAGGCATGGGGGGATGTTGGTCCCCACTTTTGTACCTCCATAAACTTTTTTTTACCATTTTACCTACACCTATCCTCCTTTCTACCCTTTTTGTACTACACCATCACTATCAACACCTTGATATTTAGTAACTGGAGGTAAAACTCTTATTTAGCGCTATTTTCGTTGTTTTTGATTGATTTTATGTAGATTCATAAGATCATGATTATTGGATTAATTCTAACTATTTATTACTTGGACTTGTAGACTCAGAAGTGTGTTGAAAGGTAGTCAAAGTCTCATCACTGGGATGCGTACTACATGCAGGCGGAGAGCTCATCATTCAAAGGACCATTCACCATTCTGTACTCAATGATGTTTCAAGATTTTGTACTTAAAATGGCATCCTGTGTTCAAGTGACAACTCGGGAAACAGAAGCTGAACAACTCTCCAAGATTCTGTACCTAATCCAACAACGAGTATCCAAGTGATATCTTGGGAAATCAAGGATAAACATCCTCATGTATTAAGAGGAGATCAATTTTTCTAAAAACAAAATGCAACTCAGTTGATCTGATTCACCTAGAATATTGTTCCCAAGAGAGATCACACAGCTTATAATAGTTTTATGTTTCAACTGTTTACTTTTTATAGATGTTTAGTTAAGATTAGTCTCCATCGGATGACCATTTAAGGCCTGATGCACTTTGTATCAGTTTAGTTAGAGATAAGTGAACAATAGACCAAGATACTGAATTTGATTAAGTTTTGGAAGCATTGGGGAAATGTATGTCTGTGAACTTCTGTTTTGAACCATAATACAATTTGATTCCACCATGCATCCTTTGTAACTATTATGGTTTTGTTTCATTTTTAAGCACTGATTTAGTTTAAAACTTGCTCCAAGAGTGGAAAGGGCCCACCACCACCTGTACACAAGTTGCTCCATTTATTTAAGTTTTAGAATTTACAATTTGCAGTGAGAATTGACTTTTGAATCCTATATCTAGGATCAGAGTATGAATTGTGTCATATTTTTGCAACTCTGTTTTGAAGTCGAATGTGTTTTCTTTGAAGTAATAGAGCTATTGAGAACTCATCAAAGGTTTTCATTCTTAATTCAAGTGATTCCTTTCTAAACAATTAGAGATAACTTGTAATGTATATATGAAGGATAATTGTTGTCCGTTGAGAATGATAAAGTTAATGCTCTGTTTCGAATTAAATGTACTGTAAGGCAATTGACAAATTGATTCAATGAAAAATATGATTCAGTTGAAGGTTTTGTAAGGATTTGGTTACCACTGTTAAGAATAAAAATTGTGATTCTTGTTCTAATATTGTTAGTGCATGAGTGTGAGCGATGTGAGGTGTGTTAAGTGGATTGAAACAGTCTTGGTTTGAAGCTTATTCTAGCAAGTAGAATTTACTTTAATAAGAGGTTATCTCATTTTCCATAGTATAATTGTCTTTCTATAGGAACATGTCTGGAGATGATTTGTTTGTATAAATTCCAGTTTAGTGTCAGATTGAATATATATCCTTTCACTTTCATAGATTTCGATTATGAATGTCTTAAGTACGAAAAGAGAGTTTGGGTTTGAATAGTTCATCTCAATTAATAATAGGGATTTTAAGTGAAAGGTTGTGGTATAGATTATAAAATGGGATCGTGTAGGTAGACGTTTATTTGTAAAATTAGAAGTTTACTTTTCAGAAGTTGATTTGTGTAATTAGAAGTTTACTTTCCAGAAATTGATTGGTGTAATTATAAGTTGAATTCCAGTAAGTGAATTAGACATTGAGAAATTTATTTTCTAGTGAATGAATGGTGTGTTCATATTTAAAATGAGTAGCCTGTTCTTTTATTAACAATAGTTAAAGGGCTCTCTTACAATCAGTAGACAATGTGCTATGTTATAGAAATAAGTGTGAATTGAGTTATGGAATCCTGAGTAGTAGAATAGTTTCTTTGAATAATTGATTATTTGTTTATGATTTTGATTGTGTGTTCTTTAATCAAGTTAATATTTAATTTTCAGATAGGTAGAAATTAACATAGATAAGCTTCTTCACTTCAGTAATTTTGTGCTTATTTAACATTCTATACTTAGATGCAAACCTGAAATAGAACACAATGTAACTTAGTGATTACGGTCCTTAGTCAATAATTCAATTTAGGGTATTTGAAACAACAATTAAAATACATAACAACCTCCAATTTTTTTTTTTCCAAATTTATGTCGACGCTTCTTCCCTCCCACACAGGCCTTAAAGGGTTTTCCCACAAGATACTTTGACTAGGTGTATTGAATGCTCAGTATAATAGCTAGTCCCATATGCAGTATGTAAAATGCTTGCTATGGCTTCATATTAGTAGTCATTTTTATAAACTTAAGATCGACACAAAGGTTTCCCCCCTCACAGAGCATAAATTAACTGTCTCTTCCCCTTTCGAATATCATTGTATTCCCTGTTAGTGTCAGTCTAGTCATACTGCCATCAGTGATAAAAATTGCTCTTTTTCATTTGCATATTAGGAGTCCCATACCATAAATTTTTACCATTCCACTAGGTCATGGATTTATTGATGGTAGTGATCTTTCATCAGTTTTCCCTCATGCGAAACTTGCTGATTCTCCTCTCACTATGGTCTTAGTTATGATTCATTTTCACTCCCAAATCTATATGAGTAGGTCATAGGATTGGTCTCATTAGATTCTAGGGTCTCACCATGGTCAAATTAATGAGTCAAGTGTCAATAAATATCAGCAAGGTCATGAGGAGGTCTATTAAACTCAAAGTCAAAACATCTGGGAAGATCAAAGAAATGTTTTATTCAGCTTGATGTAATTTTCACCTCAAAACCATGTTTTGAGGTGAAAACATGCTACTTTACTTTTATTATCATCTATTATGTAATTTTATGTCATCATATGTAAAAAGTCACACTTCAAAAGCTGCTATCTCTACAAAGTCACCACCCTGCCCTTCAAAGAAATTTTCCATAGCTTTTTAGTGTCAAATCATGTTTTAAGTATGTTCATCAGAAATATCCTGGAAAGAGCTTTCCAATGGTATATTATACTCTCAAAATTGATTCCTGGATTGAAATTTATGCCTAAGTGAACAAAAGTCCCCTATACCCTAACCAATCCCTTTTCCCACCTTTCCCTTTAAACTTTATTTTATTAAAGTTTAATGTTTTCTTTTATAAACCCCCTTTTTTCCCCTATCTGATGGTATAAATCACATTTCAATCTTTTAAAACATAAAATCCGATGCGATTAAAATAAAACCACTTCCCCTCATGCCCCTTAAACTTTAATAAAGTTTAAAGTTTTACATCATAAATCCCCCGCTGATCCAACCCTTTCCCTTTCCTGATCGAAATCGAAACATTTAACATGGCATTCCGATTGGCCCTTGCAAAAAAATCCGATGCAATTGAGTGCTCCCGATTGACCCCGCCCGATTACATCTGGACTGTCGATCTCCTTAAAGATCCGACGGCCCACAGACAATCACATTGCAAATCCGCAGCATCCCCGCACCCATAATTTCCTCGATACGATTGACGTCCGACACACCTTTGCTGTCGATCTGCCCATTCGATCGAACGGCCCACATGCCATCGCTCCATCGCAATTGGAATTTCCAAAGGATCCCCTTTGATTGAGTCCCTCCCGATTGACTCCGCTTGATTACTCCTCTTCCGTCGATCTGCCCAACGATCCGACGGCCCATAGCCTATTGCTCCATCGTGATCGATGATTTTAAATAATACTTGGCCCCCGCTCCCCTCTCGTTTCCGATTCCGATTGATCCATGGGTCCCACCATATAATCTTCCGCCCATTTATAATACAAAGGGCCTTTTCCCTTTGTAAATCTCAAATTTTATTTTATTTCATTTTTCAAAGGACTCCCCCCCTCATCGCATCGGTGAAAATCCCATTGCGCCTTAACACCTCCCTTCACCTCCGATTGCGATTGCGATTGTCCCCTCGGTCCCACCTCAATCCCTTCCCCTTTTTCAAATGAAATTCGGTCTTTTCCCTTTGTAAAAAGTCGAAAACCATTTTCGTTTGTTTTAAAGGGATTTCTCCACTCTTTTATTGTATTACCCCATCGGACCTTTCCAATCACATCGGAGTTTATGCCTCGTCCTAATACACCTTCCCCTTTCTTCCGATCCCCGATGGCGATTTCCCTTATGCATTAAAACACATCGCAGTTTTCCATTGTATGTTACACCTCCACGATCTTCCGATTGCGATTGCGACTCGGGCCCACCTCCTTTCCCTCCACCCTTTTTTCATTCAAAAGGGGATTTTCCTTCATTAAAGGCATATTTTAGTTTTATTGGTTCTAAAAGAATTTCTTAGCATGTATGAGATTTTCAATAAAAGAAAGGAAACAATGAAAGGCCGAGAGCTAATATGAGACAGAGACTTCTACAGCAACAGTAAAATAGGAATATATTTTTCAGATTGCCTATTTTTATTTCATCCAGTGTAACAAAAAAATCTTCAGATGGCCCGAAATGTATTGTTGTTCCTTATTTTCAGGGGCAGATTGTTGGTTCTCTTTTCTATGATCGGACTTCAGTTCTTGAGCTGGCAAACAACTCCTCTTTTTGTGGATCTACTTCCCTCACATTCTGGTCTATTTAATGTAATTTTGAATCATTTGTAATCAGTCTGTAAGTCAGTAAGTAGGGGAATAGTGTGGAAATCAAAGAGGACGTTGTGCGCTCCATTGTAACAGTTTGACAGGGAATTAATAAGATATGCAGTTCTGATTTGTGGGATCCATGTGGTATGAATTTTAGCATTTGTTCTCTCCTTTGTGTTCATATGTAAATTTTTTATGTTCACCTTTCATCCATAAACATTTCTGGCTGAATTCTTTCAAGATAGATAGGTAGAACCCATTTTTATGCTCTGCCTTGGGAAATCATTCAATATTTTGTGTTTTCTTCTGTTTGAAAAGGATCCATCTTCTATGCCCTTTTCAGCTCCTCACCAGTCTTACCATCTCATCATTATTTAACTTTAATTGCTGAATTTCCTACCTACCTTGCCCCATGAAATAAACTGTATCCCTGATTTAATTCCCCAGTTTCAAACTGTCCCATTTGTTCCATACATCCATGAAAAATTCATTCATTAAAACATTTCCCATCATTATACCTAGCCTAATATCAGTTCATAATTGTACTTTGTTTGAATATATTTTCATGGAGAGAGCCCTCTCTTGACCTTGTAGGGCTAGCTACAAGGCTGGGCGTGGTTTAAAGGTTACCCTGAGTTTCCTTTTTCAGCCTAAGGTTCAAATTGGGTGCTAACATTTCTAGCGACCATACTGGGGAAAATTTAGCATAAAGGATTGATCACCCCAGTAGTATTTTCCTTGTAAATTCCTGGACTCTGGATGATGATGTTCAGAGTTTGTTCGGCTGAAATAAAATTTTGTAAAGGAGAAATTCGACCACACTGGCTTCAAGAAGATACACAAGGGCCAATCTAGATCCAAATCCTCCCCCTATGTTTGAGAATCCTAATCTTATCCCAAGAATAGTTAGAAGACGAGAGGGATCACTAAGTCCTAGACCTATTTTCAGATCCCATACTTGGCCGAGTGAGTGTTTGTTTGTAGAAGATCTTTCTTTTGATGAGTGTTTTGAGCTTTCTTTGTTTAGAAGTAAATCTGAAACTGCATTTGATGACACAGTTTTAGATCCAGATTTTCTTATAGATATCGAAGTTCAAAGGGAAAATACTTCAATTGATGATTACATTATGAATTCCCCTCATAAATCTATCATTGTAACCAATATCCCTGAGCCTTCAGAGTCATTAGGAACATCATTTCCTCCCCCAAAAACACCGTTGTAAATCCATCTCAAGTCATGGCTGCCCGGTATGTACCCCTGGTTTTACCTCAGGTTTTGAATGATATGCCTGCTGATTACCAAAGTAAAATTCCTATCTTTGATGCCACTCAAAGCATCACAGCCCAGCAACATGTTGATAAGATGAATGCCTTTTTTGATCTACATGAGGTAGAGGCAGAGAATGTAACCAAAAGGTTGTTTGTCCAAAGATTTGGAGGTGAAGTTAGAAAGTGGTTCAAAGCCTTACCAGTAGGCTCTATCCGCACTTTGCAGGAGTTACATACATAATTCTTGGACCGGTGGGAGGTAAAGAAAAACCCACTCCAAATTTTTTCTGAGTATGAAAATATTAAAAGGAATGTGGGTGAAACTGTACAGGATTATTGTCTAAGATTTAATGTTGTATACAATGCTATTCCGACTAGCCTGAAACCTCCTATGGGATTAGCCTTGCTTAAGTTTCCAGATGGTTTCGATGCTAATATGGCATATCAGCTGCGAGAAAGAGATCCCACTACGCTTGAAGACATGCAGAAGATAGCTATAAGTGTAGAAGCAAATCTGCTAGCCAAAAGAACGCGGACTAGAACTGAAAAGAGAGTCACCATGAAATAAGAAGCGTATCCTTCAGACAGTAAGATGGACACCTTGATTCGAACAGTGGAAAAGATGGTTGATAAATTTACCATTTCAGATAGACCTGAAGCACAAATAAGAAATCCGAATTTTAGAGGACAGCAGCCGCAATTCAGAATCAAGCAGAGAGAACAGAGAGCGCAGGACCAAGCAACACCACAATAGCAAATGAAAACTCCATTGCAGCAAAATTATGTTCAAGGAATGGAGACAGATGAGGATGATGATCCTGTGATTTAAGCCAATCATTTTTTCACTGCAGATGGTGTGCCCATCTTTCTCACTGAAGATGAAGAATACACAACGACTGCAGACATTCGAAAGGATGAAGATTTTATTTTGGCTAATGACGCAATGTTAGAAGAAAAGTCTGATGACTACCAAAGAGGATACATGAATGCCTTATCGGCCCAACAAAAACAGTATTCTTTGAGAAACAAAGATGTTTAGATTAGTCCCATTCAGAAAATAAAAGAGCTCTAATCGAAAAATGATTCTTCAAATACTCAGAAGAAAGAAAAAGAGCCTGTGGATCCTTCTCCAAGCAAGGCATCTTCAACGACTAATATTCCAAATGAGAAGAACCAACATAGCGCAGCAAAGGAGAAAGTATAAAAGAAAGATCCTCCCATCAAAGAGGTAGAAAAAATGCCTTCTTTTAATTTAGAAAATGAAATTTCTAAGATGAAAGTGTCCATGCCCTTGACTGAGTTGGTGAAAAATAGTGCTTACAAACATCAGGTGTCCAGAATTTTGCAAATAGACTCTGTATCAGATATGGTAAATGTTGAAGATGACTACCCTGAACTCATTTTTGGTCTAGCCACATAAGATCAATCTGAAGAAGGTGAAGTCCCTCCCTTTTACTTGAGTCTTAGATTACATGAGTTCATCTTACATAATGCTATGTTGGACTCTGAAGCCTCACATAATTTGATGCCCAAAGTCATTATGGAGAAGTTAGGACTTGATATTACCCGCAAATATCATGATTTGTATTCTTTTGACTCTGGTAGGGTCCATTGTATCGGTCTTATCAAGGATTTGGTAATATCCTTAGATCAAATCCCAGCCAAGAATGTTTTGATGGATGTAGTTGTTGCCAATGTTCCACCACGGTTTGGAATGCTTCTATCTAGGTCTTGGGGTGTGAAACTTAAAGGAACCATGCAGCTTAACTTCTCTTATGCCACCATTCCCGTGTTTGGTCAGTTGAGAAAACTATATAGGGAGAAGAAAATGAAATACATGATCACTAGAAAAGAGAAGCCAGTTAATCATCCCATCAATGCATTCCACACAGATTTAGAGTCCTTTGTCTTATATTCAGATGGTGGTTTGAATGATAAAAATTTTCAGTTGGTACAAGAAGATGAGATACCTGAGATTTCATAAAATTTTAGGGAAGTCCTCAAACAGGAAAAAGATAAAGCAATAAGCACTTTTGAGCCTCCTGCCTGCCAGCAGAAAAAAGACAATGAACAACAGAAAGATGCAGAAATCAGTCAAGATAAAGTGGAGAAGGAAGCAAAATTTCAGCATCTACAAGAAGAAGAATAAGGCCTTTGGAGCATGGATTTTGATGGAGATGTTGGTAAGGATGGAGTTGGTATTGGAATATGGATTCAGAGCCCTATTTTCCAGCCTGAAAACTTTCCTAGTAATGTTAGAGTATGTGCTTATAAGTTGGCTTTTGACTGCTCTAACAATGAAGCAGAGTATGAAGCTTTGATTGCAGGTCTGAAAATTTTGAAGAAGTTAAATGAAAAGAGGATTTCTGTATATGGAGATCCAGAGCTGATAATCAAACAGGTCAAAGGAGAGTACCAAGCTAAGCATCCGCGATTGAGGGCATATAGAAACACAGTTCTAGACATCTTGAAGACATTCCTTGAGTACACTTTGACAACAATACCCGGAATGCAGAATATTATTGTTGATTCTCTTGCTACTACTGCAAGCAAATTGAAAATTCTGACGAACTCCAGCAAAAATTTTGAAATTTATGTCAAACATAGGCCTGTCGTTCCTGACAATTTAAGGTATTGGAAAGTGTTTTGGGATGACAATGAGATCAATGCTTTTTTGTAGAGTGATGGAAAATTCAAAGATACTCCCATAGAAGGTGACTATGAGGTTGATGATCAAGAAATCGAAGCAAATCAAATGGACATATTGCAGCTGAAGGACAATGTAATTCCTAGAGGTCTCATACCTTTAGAGGAGATTTTTGATTAGGATGATGTTGCAAAGAAACCAAGTTTGGTGCCTACTGAGAAAGGAGTTGAAGATGTGAATCTTGGAACAACTGACAGGCCCAAGATTGTGAGGTTATCAAAAGAATTTTCCCCTGAGGTAAAGAAACAGTATGTTAAATTTCTTTCTGAGTTTTCTGATGTGTTTGCGTTGGATTATTCAGATTTGAAGGTGTATGAAAAAAACATAATTCATCATACTATTCCCATCAAGCCAGATCAGAAGCCATTTAGACAGAAGCTGAGAAGAAACAATCCGAAGATGCTGCCATCCATTGAAAAAGAGGTAAATAGAATATATAAAGCTGGTATCATTGTTCCAATTAGATTTTCTGACTGGATTTCGAATTTGGTTCCGGTACGTAAGAAGACAGGAGAGATAAGGTTGTGCATAGATTTTTGGAATCTGAATAAAGCATCCTTAAAGGATAATTATCCACTTCCGAAGATGGACCATATTTTGCAAAGAGTAGTTGGAGCATCTAGGATGTCACTACTTGATGACTACTCAGGCTATAGCCAGATCTTGGTGCATGAGAAAGACCAAGACAAAACTGCCTTCACAACACCCTGGGGAACCTTCCAATATGCCAAAATGCCATTTGGACTGAAGAACGCTGGAACCAATTTCCAGTGAGCAATGGACATTGCTTTTTCCAATGAGAAGGATGTTTTTCTTATTGTTTATTTTGATGATCTGACATTATTTTCTGGTTCTGATGATGAGAATTTGCACCATTTGAGGGTTGTGTTTCAACAATGTAGGAATTTTAGGTTTTCTCTCAATCCAAAGAAGAGTCTCTTTGACATGGATGAGGGCAAGTTGCTGGGGCATATCATCTCTAAAGACGGTATCCACATCGATCCATCTAGACTAGAGGCAATTCAGCACATAGATCTTCCACGAAATAAAAGGGAGATTCAAGAATTTAATGGTAAGATGAAATTTTTGTGCAGATTTATACCTAATTTGGCTAAACATTTAAGAGAAATGAATAATATGTTGAAGAAGGATAGCACTATCAAATGGAGTGAGGAGGCTATCAAGTCATTTAATTTGATAAATTTTTCTTTGTCTAATGCCCCAGACTTGATTAGTCCCGATTACACTCAAGATTTCATTATTTTTTCATTTGCATCGGAGCATACTATGGCTGCGGTTTTGATGCAAAAGAGAGATCAGATTGAAAAGCCAATTGCCTTTTTCAGTAGGACTATTAGAGATGCTGCCTTGAGGTATAATATTATTTAGAAACAAGCATTGGCTCTTATAAAGGCATTGAAGGATTTTAGAGTATACATTCTGCATTCACACACTATAGCCTATGTTCCTAATGCAGTGGTAAAGGATGTGTTGATGCAAACTGATCCAGAAGGTCGAAGAGGTAAGTGGATAACCGCTATGTTGGAGTATGATTTGGAGATCAAACCCACGAAGTTTATCAAAGGACAAGGCTTGGAAAAGCTAATGGCCCAATAAAATCTGCATGCCCTAGATATAAACCTCATAAAAGCAATGTCATAAGAGGAAGATGAAGGTTTTCTTGTTCCAGTTTCAGATATTTTTCTATAGTATCCATGGTATTCAGATATTGTTTACGTTCTTCAGCATCTTTCATCTTCTCTAGGAATGTCTAAGAGTAAAGGTAGATCACTGAAACTTAAATCTGTTAAATAATGTATTTTAAATAGTGCTCTTTATTGGAAATTTCCAAGAGGTATTCTGCTCAATTGTTTGGTTGAAGAAGAGGCTCAGAAGGTAATGCATGACCTTCACAAAGGTGATTGTGGTGGTCATTTTTTTTGGAAGACTACAGCTAACAAAGTGTTGAGAGCAGGATATTATTGGCCCATGTTATTTTCAAATTTGTATAAAACAGTGATGAGTTGTCATGAATGTCAAATTTTCCAAGGAAAAAGGAAACTGCTTCCTCTTCCTTTGAAAACAATTGCAGTAAACACTCCCTTTCAGCAGTGGGGACTCGATTTCATAGGAGAAATCCATCCTGCATCATCATCGCAGCATCGATGGATCTTGACATGTACATATTACTTCACTAAATGGATCGAGGCCGTCCCAGCAAGGCAAGCTACAGATACGGTAATTATTCAATTCCTATAATCGAATATCTTATCTCGTTTTGGCTGCCCTCACAAAATTATAACAGATAACGCAGCAGCGTTCAAATCCAAGAAGATGGTGGAATTCTGCAAAAAATACAATATTGTGCTAGGCCATTCAACAACGTACTACCCACAAGGCAACGACCTGGCAGAATCATCGAACAAATCTTTGATAAACATAATCAAGAAAATGCTGGAGGCAAACAAAAGAAACTGGCATCGAAAGCTCATCAACGCATTGTGGGCAGACAGAGTTAGCAACAAGAAATATATAGGTATGTCACCTTTTGAACTGGTTTATGGTACTGATGTTGTCTTTCCTACATCACTTATAGTTCTAGTCATGAGATTTTTGCAAGAAGTTGGTAGTGAATAAGGTGACAATCAGCGAAGGATCAATAAAATGATCCATCTTCAGCAAACAAGGGAGGAAGTGTCACAAAACGCTATTCAGTTGTAGGAGAAGATAAAGAAGATCTATGATCGTAAGACCAAAGCAGAAATGTTTTAGTTAGATGATGTGGTGTTGAGATGGGATGCACGAAATGAGGACAAAAGGAAGCATGGTAAGTTCGACAACCTGTGGAAAGGACCATACATGATTTCAGCATACAGGGGACAAAATGCTTTCTTGCTTTCAGAAATGGATGGCCAAGATTTCCCTGGAGGAGCAGTGAATGGTAGGATTTTGAAGCACTACCATTGTTGAAGATAATGGATCAGAAACTATGTCACCATCATTGTATATACCATGTTATTTTTGGCCATAGTTCAAGTACACAGTCATTCAAGTTTGGGGCTCGAGGTGAAGGCTATAAGACTTGAATGATACATGTATGGTTTGGTTTTATTTTAGTTTTCAGTCTTAGTCTTGAGTTAGAGTCAGTCTGCATAGTGTCAGTTTTCAGTATTTTTGACTCCATGCCCAATGGATAAGGCTACTTGGTCTACGGTGTTCTTAGCACCTCTAAGGAGCTACCATCCCCATTGGAGCCAATGTTAGTGTCAGTCTAGTCATACTGCCATCAATGATAAAAATTTCTCTTTTTCATTTTCATATTAGGAGTCCCATACCATAAATTTTTACCATTCCGCTAGGTCATGGATTCATTGATGGTAGTGATCTTTCATCAGTTTTCCCTCATGCGAAACTTGCTGATTCTCCTCTCTCTATGGTCTTAGTTATGATTCATTTTCACTCCCAAATCCATATGAGTAGGTCATAGGATTGGTCTCATTATATTCTAGGGTCTCACCATGGTCAAATTAATGAGTCAAGTGTCAATAAATATCAGCAAGGTCATGAGGAGGTCTATTAAACTCAAAGTCACAACATCTAGGAAGATCAAAGAAATGTTTTATTCAGCTTGATGTAATTTTCACCTCAAAACCATGTTTTGAGGTGAAAAAATGCTACTTTACTTTTATTATCATCTATTATGTAATTTTATGTCATCATATGTAATAAGTCACACTTCAAAAGCTGCTATCTCCATAAAGTCACCACCCTGCCCTTTAGAGAAATTTTCCATAGAATTTTCAGTGTCAAATCATGTTTTAAGTATGTTCATCAGAAAGAGCATGGAAAGAGCTTTCTAATGGTATATTATACTCTCAAAACTGATTCCTGGATTGAAATTTATGCCTAAGTGAACAAAAGTCCCCTATATCCTAACCAATCCCTTTTCCCACCTTTCCCTTTAAACTTTATTTTATTAAAGTTTAATGTTTTCTTTTATAAACCCCCTTTTTTCCCCTATCCGATGGTATAAATCGCATTGCAATCTTTTAAAACATACAATCCGATGCTATTAAAATAAAACCACTTCCCCTCATGCCCCTTAAACTTTAATAAAGTTTAAAGTTTTACATCATAAATCCCTCGCCGATCCAACCCTTTCCCTTTCCCGATTGCAATCGAAACATTTAACATGGAATTCTAATTGGCCCTTGCAAAAAACTCCGATGCAATTGAGTGCTCCTGATTGACCCCACATGATTACATCTGGACCGTCAATCTCCTTAAAGATCTGACGGCCCACAGACAATCGCATCACAAATCCGCAGCATCCTCGCACCCATAATTTCCCCGATCCGATTGACTTTCGACGCACCTCTACCGTCGATCTTCCCATTCGATCAAACGGCCCACATGCCATCGCTCCATCGCAATCAGCGTTTCCAAAGGATCCCCTCCGATTGAGTCCCTCTCGATTGACTCCGCCTGATTACTCCTCTGCCGTCGATTTGCCCAACGATCCGTTGGCCCACAGGTCGTTGCTCCATCGCGATCGACGATTTTAAATAATACTTGGCCCCCAATCCCCTCTCGTTTCTAATTCTGATTGATCCATGGGTCCCACTATATAATCTTCTGCCCCTTTATAATACAAAGGGCCTTTTCCCTTTGTAAATCTCAAATTTTATTTTATTTCGTTTTTCAAAGGACTCCCCCCCTCATCGCATCGGTGAAAATCCCATTGCGCCTTAACACCTCCCTTCACTTCCAATTCCGATTGCGATTGTCCCCCTAGTCCCACCTCAATCCCTTCCCCTTTTTCAAATGAAATTCAGTCTTTTCCCTTTGTAAAAAGCCGAAAACCATTTTAATTTGTTTTAAAGGGATTTCTCCACTCTTTTGTTGTATTACCCCATCAGACCTTTCCAATCACATCAGAGTTTATGCCTCGTCCTAATACACCTTCCCCTTTATTCCGATCCCCGATGGCGATTGCCCTTATGCATTAAAACGCATCACAGTTTTCCATTGTATGTTACACCTCCATGATCTTCCGATTGCGATTGCGACTCGGGCCCACCTCCTTTCCCTCCACCCTTTTTTCATTCAAAAGGGGATTTTACTTCATTAAAGGCATATTTCAGTTTTATTGGTTCTAAAAGCATTTCTCAACATGTATGAGATATTCAATAAAAGAAAGGAAACAGTCAAAGGTCGAGAGCTAATATGAGACAAAGACTTCTACAGCAGCAGTAAAACATGAATCTGTTTTTTAGATTGCCTATTTTTCTTTCATCCAATGTAACAACGAAATCTTCAGATGGCCCGAAATGTATTTATGTTCCTTATTTTCAGGGGCAGATTGTTGGTTCTCTTTTCTATGATTGGACTTCAGTTCTTGAGCTGGCAAACAACTCCTCTTTTTGTGGATCTACTTCCCTCACATTCTGGTCTATTTAATGTAATTTTGAATCATTTGTAATCAGTCTGTAAGTCAGTAAGTAGGGGAATAGTGTGGAAATCAAAGAGGACGCTGTGCACTCCATTGTAACAGTTTGACAGGGAATTAACAAGATATGTAGCTCTGATTTGTGGGATCCATGTGGTATGAATTTTAGCATTTGTTCTCTCCTTTGTGTTCATATGTAAATTTGTTATGTTCACCTTTCATCCATAAAAATTTCTGGTTGAATGCTTTCAATATAGATAGGTAGAACCCATTTTTATGCTCTGTCTTGGGAAATCATTCAATACTCTGTGTTTTCTTCTGTTTGAAAAGGATCCATCTTCTATGCCCTTTTCAGCTTCTCACCAGTCTTACCATATCATCATTATTTAACTTTAATTGCTGAATTTCCTGCCTACCTTGCCCCATGAAATAACCTGTATCCATGATTTAATTCCCCAGTTTCAAACTGTCCCATTTGTTCCATACATCCCTAAAAAATTCATTCATTAAAACATTTCCCATCATTATACCTCGCCTAATATCAGTTCATAATTGTACTTTGTTTGAATATATTTTCATGGAGAGAGCCCTCTCCTGACCTTGTAGGGCTAGCTACAAGTCTGAGCATGGTTTAAAGGTTACCCTGATTTTCCTTTTTCAGCCTGAGGTTCAAATTAGGTGCTAACATTCCCCACTGAGAACCAATGGGAATTGGCAAGAATACCTCTTGAATTAGTTGCATACTAAATCGTAACTATTTCATTATGGTAACTGTTTGTTAACATGCAATTAAAAATATTACATTAACATTGATTTTCATTAATTATTAAAATATTCTAAGAGAGTCGAAGGGGTATAACTATTGAAAATGGCAACACGAAATATTTAAAATGGCACCCAGGAGGCTTTTAGTTTAATTTTCCCTTAGTTATATTAGAAGTAAATTGTAATTCCACATCACATGAAAACTTTTACGAGTTAACTGAATCAGGAAGACTTAGTTAGCTCAATAAATTCGAGTTGGGGGTCAAACTGGAGGCATGTAGAGTTCACTCTAAATTTTAGAGGGTTGAGTTACAGTTTATTTAGAGTTGTAATTAGTCAACTTAAAATTAGTTTAACTAGTTCTAACTAAGAGATGAGCTAGTGAGAGTTCCAGTGAATTAAATATGATTTAATTCACATGCAGTGATAAATCATATAACTGCAAATTTTCTATACATAATTGTTGCATGACAGTTCTAAGGAAGGCCCAGTTGAGATTGGTGTTAAAGGGAAGATAACTATCATTTGTACTATTAGAAATTTTTACAGGTCATGCATGAGGTCGTCATGATGCCTTGGATGTATTGCACAATAAATTAGTGGGAATTTCCTTTTTAATAGGGGCTCAATTCCCTCAGGAATGCGTAAGCTAGGCTGGTCAACCAGGTGCAAGTTTTTGGTTAAGTATTGGACTAAAATTTCCAGGATAAGGGTGAGACAATCAGAGATAGTGTAGAGGTTTCTTGGGAAGGGAAATAACATTGTATTGTTTCATATTATTGACTTTAAGCAACATATAAATAATGGGATTTTTAGCTAAGTATTTCCCTAGATACATATTTGTGTTGTGAGATTGAAATTATTTCTCTTTCTTGTTCATGTAATTTTGTGATCGTAATTGGTTTCCGCAATTTGTAGAAATAGATTCAATATTTTGTTTTAGCATATTCCAAGATCAGTTGAATCTATGTGTATTTTCCACATGGTATCAGAGCAAGATTTTTTTGGGCGGCGAGTTTGCAGTGCAGATCTAAAAATTTTGGTGCAAAATTAAAAAAAAAAAAATAGCAGATCTGGATTCCTTACGAAAAAATACCCAATTAAAAAAAAAGGGCAAATCGAAGTTCAGATGAGGGAGATATCGCTGATTTAAAATCAACTATTTTTTCTTAGAAAATTTTTGTGACAATGTGGATCTGATTTTCCAGAGTGCTCAGACTCACAGATGTGTTGTGGCTATGATGTGATATTTAGCAAAGGAAATATTTTCCTTAGACACATCGCCACGGGATGAGTGAAACAGATCAATGTGCGAGTCAAGAACCTGTATGCTCTCGAGGTTGAATATGCATGAAAATATTTGGGGAACAAGGTAAATGTTAGAGACTTGATGGTTGAGAGGGATAATGAATCACCTCTCAACATGCATCCTCAGAAAAAGCCTCAGAAATTTGTGGAGCAGCCACAATTAGAGAAGGAGAGAGGAGACTGAGTGGAGGCATCCACTCAAATAGAGACCTCCAATAGGGGGAAATTTCAAGCCAAGTGGGCAAAGGGAGCACATGAAGTCATGCCTCCAGGTGAGAGGTGGGGCGATGTGAAGTCATAGTACCAAGAGTGAAGAAATTTAGGCAGATTCCATTGAGATTTTTTGTCTCATGGATCATTACCTTGCTATGGGAGCCCATAATACATAGTAGCAGGATGGATTAATGGTGGTTGATGCAGTTAGATGTCAGAGCGAAATATGCAGAGATTAACAACAGTAAGATACTGGAGCGCAGAGCATATTTTTCTGCAGTGCAAAGTCAGAATCAATGCAAAGTTTTGAGTAGACAGTGGAGTATCTAGTAGCAGTTAGAGACTCTAGTGACAGATGCATTATACTGATTCATTTTGGATGCTTTTCAGTTTCAGAAGTTGTAGTAGCAACAAAAATAGAGAGAAGTGTTGCATGTAGAACATTCCAAAGGTACCAGATGGAGATAGAGTTTAATTCCTTTCTTGTTGAGAGGGAGTGTTGAAAATGGCAACAAAAAATATTGAAAATGGCACCTAGGAGGCTTCTAGTTTAATTTTCCCTTAATTAAATTAGAAGTAAATTGTAATTCCCTATCACATTACAACTTGTAAGAGTTAACAGAGTCAGGAAGACTTAGTTAACTCAGTCAATTCGAGTTGGGGGTTAAACTAGAGGCATGTAGAATTCATTATAAGTTTTAGAGGGTCCAGTTATAGTTTATTTAGAGTTGCAATTAGTTAATTCAATTGTTTGAGTTAAAATTAGTTTAAATAGTTCTAACAGAGATATGAGATAGTGAGAGGTCCAGTGAATTAAATATGATTTAATTCACATGCAGTGATCAATGAGATAACTGAAAGTTCACTATAAATAGATGTTGCATGTCAGTTCTAAGGAAGACCCAGTTGAGATTGGAGTTAAAGGGAAGAGAACTATCAGTTGTACTATTAGAAAATTGTACAAGTCATGCATGAGGTCATATGGATTCCTTGGATGTATTGTGCAATCAAATAATGGTAATTTCCTATTTAATAGGGGCTCAATTCCCTCAGGAATGCGTAAGCCAGGCTGGTGAATCAGGTGCAAGTTTTTGGTTAAGTATTGGACCAAACTTTCCAAGATCAGGGCGAGACAATTAAAGATAGTGCAGAGGTTTCTGAGGAAGGGAAATAGCATTGTTTTGTTTCATATTCTTGAATTTATGAAATATACCGATAATGTGGTTTTTAGCCGAGGCTTTCTCCAGATACATATTTGTGTTGTGAGATTGAAATTATTTCTCTTTCTTGTTCATGTGATTGTGCGATCGTAATTGGTTTCCGCAATTTGTAGAAATATATTCACTATTTTGTTTTAATATATTACAAGATGAGTTGAATATATTTAGATTTTATCCAATTACATACTCCCCCCCTTAAAGTAAAAATCGTCCTCATTGTTTATCATTAACTTTTACTCACGATATAATAATCTGAACAACCTAGAAGAGGATCCTTCCCCTCCAAAATGAAGGATTTCATTTCCACGAAATACCAATAAGTTAAAAATATAATGTTTTATCAATAGTCATAAGAATTTATAGCTGCAAAAATTATGCAAGTTCTACTTTCCATCATTTATCCATTATTCAAATTCACAGAAACAAAACATAATATCTATACCAACTTGCCATTTCTTACCAATTACTCTTGGAAGTCATGATCACTTTTACGCAAGCACTCTAAGAATGGTTGGACAGATCAACATTCCATGGAAAGCACCCTGTAATGTATGACTAAAAAATCCACATAATCATGTTAATTACAAATTTTTCAATCAAATCAAATACTTTTAACTATCAATTATTTATGCAATGTCAAAAAATACTTTAACCACAATACTTCCACAAGTTCTCATAGAGAACCTAGCTCTCTAATCATCAAAATGATTAATAACTGCACCAAGTGCATACTTGTCTTATTCCCTAGTATAAACATCCATACAATACTTCAAGTACTTAGAGAGCACCTAGCTCTCTAATCATCGAAATGATCATTAATTGCATCAAGTGAAAACTGTATTAGCCCCTGCTAAAGGCATTCACAAGATTAATAATAAAATAAAGGAACTTAAACTTCTAGCAATTCCTTTATGAGCACTAGGCTCCTTCCCTATCAACATGTACATAAAATTCTTACACAATTATAAATAAAAGTCATTTTTAGCACAACATATAACTAATTAGTTAAATTTTCTGCTATGAGAACCACAATGGCAAAATAATGCTTCTCCCAACCAATGGGAACTAGTTTCCACAGCCAAACTGATCCATTTTCATATCCAAACATTTCTCTGTTATGAAACTAGCTCCCAAAATAGAAGAAAAGAGAGATCAACGCCTTATAAATCAACCACTTCGAGGGGGAAACCTCCTTTACATTACATTACACAAATGAATAATTCTTGGATGATACAAATGAAAAAAAATCCTTTCTATATATAGGAGTCCATAGGGTCACAATATAATCGTAGCCAACCTAAAAATAATAATGTAAGGGCACAATAAAAACAATATGGGGACTACAAGGGTACAAAAATAACAATAAGGGGGCTACACTAACAACAATAAGGGACTACACTAGTAATATAGGGCCCTAACATGCACGTCTCCTTCAAAAACGTGTTGTCCTCAACATGAGTAGTTTTGGATGCTTCTATATAAAATTCTCATCCTCCCATGTGTAATCTTCAGTGGGTAAGTTCTTCCACTTGATGAGATACTCTGAAATTGAATGATTTTGTAGCTGTCGAGTTCTTGTTTCTGTGACTGATTTAGGTTCTAATATGATTTTTGCTTCCTCATCAAGTTCTGGAAATATTGTTTGAACCAGAAGTTTGTCACCTATAACCTTCTTTAAGCATGAAACATGGAAAACAGGGAGCACTAAGGAAGATGCAAGAAGGTCCAATTTTTATGACATAGTACCAATCTTTTGCAACACCTTGTAAGGACCATAGTACTTTGGACATAATTTATTATCCTTCTTAGCTTTCTTGAGGGACATTTGTTTGTATGGTTGTAGCCGTAAAAATACCTAGTCGCCTACATCAAAACTTCTCTTGCTGCGATGTTGATTTTCCTGTTGTTTCATTCAATTCTGTGCCAAATTTAGGTTATCCTTTAAGATTTGGAGAACTTGTTGTTGATGCTCGATGTGATCTTCCACTGCTTGAACCTTAGAATTTTCTCTTAAAGATAATGTGATGGAAGGCAGATGATATCCATAAAGTGCCATAAATGGGGTCATTTTTGCTGTAGTGTGGAAGGATTTGTTATAACACCATTCAGCCAGAGGTAACCAATTGACCCATTGTGTTTTTTTATCAGATACAAAGAAATGAAGATATCCTTCCAAAAATTTGTTCACTATCTCAATTTTCCCATCAGATTGAGGATGATAAGATGATCTATGAGCTAGTTGAGTACCCAAACAAGAAAATAATTCCATCCAAATATTTCTAGTGAAAATGGGATCTCTATCGCTTACAATAATCTTTGGGTTTCCCTGTAGCTTTTGAATTGTTTCCATAAATGCAGTAGCAACTGTACTCGCTTTAAATGGATGAGATAATGCACAAAAGTGTGCATACTTGGTAAGCCTATCAACTACCACCATGATGACACTCTTTCCTTTGGACTTAGGTAAACTTGTGGTAAAATCAATTAAAACCTCCTCCCAACATTGATTTTGAATGGATAAATGATGTAGCAGACCTGAGGTCTTAATTGTGTCAACTTTATTTTGCTAGCAAACCAAAAATTCCACCACAAACTTTTGAATATCAGATTTAAGGCAATCTCGAAAAGATTCTTTCTTCACTTTGTGATACGTTTTTAAAAATATCGAGTGTCCTCCTAAGGGAGAGGTGTGCAATTCCAAAAGAATATTTTGTTTTAGTTGGGAATTATTACAAAGATATAAGCGATATTTGTACCACAAGGAATCATTTTTCCAACTAAATGTATCAGATGTACAAGGATCTTGCTGCAACTTTTGAATGAGTGTCCATACTTCTTCGTCATTCTTTCCATTCCTAACTTGCTTCGGTTATCCAATATGGTTCGATAATAGAAATGACACAAAGCAATGCTTCCACATCCTCATCCTTTCTTGAGAGTGCATCTGCAACAACATTTAACTTCCATTTTTTGTAAATGATTTCAAAGTCATAACCCAACATGTTTGTGACCCATTTTTGCTACTCTTTTGAAGATATTATTTGTTCCAAAAATTATTTAAGACTATCATGATCAATTTTTACCTTGAAGTGTCTTCTCATTAGGTGAGGTCGCCATTTATTTAATGCATGTAGTTTTGCCAACATTTCCTTGTCATAAATAGCTTTCTGTAAACACTTTCCTTTGATTGGACGAATTTCAAAAGAAATGGGTCTTCCTTCTTGCATTAAAACAACACCAATTCCATTTCCCGAGTCATTAAATTCCACAATAAAGGTTTTTGTGAAGTCCGGCGTAGCTAAGATCGGTGCTTGGCACATTGCCTCTTTAAGAGGTTCAAAGGCCTTAGTTGATTCAGGATTCCATGAAAATGCATCTTTCTTCAATAATGTTGTTAGAGGTGCTGCTATTTTCCCATAATTCTTAACAAAATTGTGATAATACCATGTTAACCTGAGAAATCCTCACAACTAATTTATGGTTGTGGGGAATTTCCATTCCTTAATGGCTTTAATTTTTTTAGGGTCTACCTTAACACCCTCCTGAGATACAATATGACCCATATATTCCACCTCTTGTAATCCAAAGAAAAATTTGGAGGTTTTTGCATATAATTTTTTCTCCTCCAATAGTTTGAGCACCTTGTCAACATGTTGAGCATGATCCTTCCAAGACCTGCTATAGATTAGTATATCATCAAAAAATAATAACACAAATTTTCCAAGGAAGGGTTTAAAAATAGAATTCATCAACCCTTGAAATGTAGAAGGTGAATTCGTAAGGCCAAAAGGCATGACCACAAATTCATAATGAACCTCATGAGTTCAAAATGTTGTTTTCGGAACGTCTTCAGTCTTCATTATCATTTGATGATATCCTGAACAAAGATCCAACTTGGTGAAATAAATTTCTCCATGTAATTCATCCAATAATTCATCAAGCACAGGAATGGGGAATTTATCTTTAATAGTGAGCTTATTGAGCTCCCTATAATCCAGACACGTGCGCCATGATCCATCCTTCTTGTGCACCAATACTACTGGAGTAGATAAAGAACTTTGACTAGGTTGGACTATAACAACCTCTAACATTTATGCAATCATACGTTCAATTTTTCTCTGTTTGAAATAAGGATATCTGTAAGGCCTGATGTTTGGAGGAACACTTCCTAGAATCAAATGAATAGAATGATCATGATCATGAATAGGTGGGAGTCCTTTTGGAGTTTCAAACATCTTGGAATGATTGTCCAAGACTTTTTGGAGATATGGAGAAATAGATGATTTTGATGTTGGAACTTCTAGTGAGCATAATTGTGCAATGACGCCTCATTGTTTTTTCTTCAGAAGCTTTGTCATGAAATTAGAGCTTATTATATTTCCCAGCTTCCCTGTGATACCCCGTAATTCAACTTCCTTTCCTTTCGAAAAAAAATTCAAGAAAAGTTCTTGAAAATTAAAATCTACCGTCCCCAAAGATTGTGACCATTGTACTCCTAGTACAACATCAGCACCACCCATTGGAATGGAAAGCATTGGAATATTGAATACATATTCCCCCATGGTTAGCTTGATATTATGGAACTTTCCAAAGAAATTTATAGTTCCTCCATTTTCCACCTTCACTTGACACTCTGGCGTTGGGTATATGAAGCAATCAAATTCCTTGGCTACCTTACAATGAATAAAATTATGGGTACTACCCGAATCAATAAGCACTATTACATTTTTCTTCTTGATATGTCCTTCTATCTTGAGAGTTTGAGGAGTGGTAATTCCTGCCAATGCATTATAGGATATGGTTGAATTCATTTCTTCTTATTTTAGGGTTGGTTCCTCGTGTATATCCTCTTATTTTGAAGTTTCTTGTTCCTTTTCTTCCTCTTCACAATATATGTAAAATAATTTCTTCTCATCACACTTATGTCCTTTAGTGTATTTTCTATCGCAACTATAGAAAATCCATTTTTCTCCTTTTTCTTCCAATTGTTGTGGTTTCAACCTTGTAGGTTTTGGAAGTCTAGGAGTAGAAACACTTCCATCTTTATAGTTATGAGTGGTAGGCTTCCTTGTCACCATAATTTTTCTTTCACTTTTTCTTGCCAACCTGAATGCCTTCTCCAATGTATCATGTTCCCAAAGATGAACCTCATGTTGGATGTTATCCATTAGAGTCCCTATGAAGACATCAATCCTATGTTCCTCTGGAATATTATTTACCCTTATATTCAATTTTTGGAAGTCCTCAATGTGCTCCATCATTGAAACCTTTTATTTGAGATTTATCAATTGACTAAAGAAGGTGTTTCTCTTTGTATCCTCATAATGTGCTATCATTTCCTCCGTAAAAATTGACCATGTGACTAGTGGTTTACGAGAACAAAGCCATTGATACCATACAAACTGATTTTGTTCTAAATATAATGTTGCAATGCATACCTTTTGTATGTTTTGCGTATTATGGAGCTCAAATTATTGCTCCATTTGTAGTATCCACGTTATCGGTTCCTTGCCATCAAAATTCCTCGTATCTATATTTGGAATATGGTGGATCTTAAATCCAACATTAGAGTCTATGAAATCATGATTAACATTTCTTTTGTTCTCATCATGAGTTTCCTCTACTACCTTTTCACCATTAGAAAGCTTTTCTTGTAGAAACTTTGTCAAACCTTCCTTCAAACCTTCCATGTATTTCTTTTGTTCTCATCATGAGTTTCCTCTACTACCTTTTCACCATTAGAAAGCTTTTCTTGTAGCAAATTTGTCAAACCTTCCATGTATTTCTTCAAATCTTTCATGTTGCCTTCTATAGCATCCATATTAGCTTCCATGCCATTCTTCAAACCATCCATATTAGCTTCCACACCTTTCTTCAAACCATCCATCTTAGCTTCCACACCTTTCTTCAAACCATCCATGTTGCCTTCTATACCATCCATATTAGCGTCAACGCCTTTCTTCAAACCATCCATCTTAGCTTCCATGCCTTTATTCAAACCATCCATTTCATTTTTTGTTACTCTTTGGAAGAGAGAAATTTGTTGCACTTGGTCTTGTAATTTTGATATATCATGTTGCACTTCTTCCTCTTCCTGAGTCATATTAGAGAATTTTGAGGGCTTAATGGGTGTTGAATTATTTTAGGAGGAATTTTAGAACCCAATACTGATATCTATGCTTCAATATGCCCTTGGAATCACTTCAAACTGATTTTTCAAACAAGACCTATGTAATTTAAAAAAAAATACACACCTTTTTATTGCTTTTTTGGAGCTCGATATTTGAATTGATTTATCTTTGGAATTTCAGATCCCCAAGATTTTATCTTCGGTCCTTTATTAGCCATAGAATCTTCTTTCCAATGCCACAGGTCACACTTGATTTGGATTCGTCAAGGCAAAGCTATGCCCAATCTCCCACAATGACCTAATTATGGACTAATTCAGTAGAGCGAACTTGTATGGTGTGCCACGTGTCACTGTTTCTTCCTTCAACTCTGAAATTGATATACATGAAGCTATATTTTGTGTACTTTTGGCCACTTTTTACAAAATTCCAATCCGATCCTTAGAAAGAGAGTTGTGACTATTTTACCAAGGTCACCTCTTTGAGATGAAATTTGGGATCCTGAAAAAACCCTAACTTACACAGATCATATCTTCGAAACTATTGTGAACCAAGATCTAAAATTTTTACACAAAATTCGTTAGGTTTTCTCCAAAAAATGTTTTTTTTTTACCTTCTAAATCTTCATAGAAAAAAAATTATAGCGAAAATGCCACGATGAACTGTTTGAAGCAACGAAACCCTATAATCCAAAGCTCTGATACTAAAAGTTATGAAACCATCTCCCAAAATAGAAGAAAAGAGAGATAAACACCTTAGAAATTAGCCACTTCAAGGGGGAAACTTCCTTTAAATTACATAAATGAAAAATTCTTGGATGGTACAAATTTCAAAACCTCCTTTCTATATATATGAGTCCATGGGGTCACAATATAATCCTAGCTGACCTAACAATAATAATGTAAGGGCACAATAATAATAATATGGGAACTACAGGGGTACAACAATAACAATAAGGGGGCTACACTAACAACAACAAGGGGCTACACTAGTAATATAGGGCCCTAACATTATTTGATAGAGACCATACCAGGTCCAGTTTGGAATTCCACTCGCCAACCAACTCAAGAATTCCAATGACCACACAGGGTCCAATACATGATTCCTCTTCGCAACGTCCTGCCTATTCCTCTGACCAAGTCCTTTCTATCTAGAATTTTGGGCCTCCCCCAATGTGCTCCAAAATCAACAGAGTTGCCTTAGTATTTTTCCCCTCTTCACCATCTTGGCCAAATATTTTCCCTTGCTGAGATCATCTATATATATGAAGAGGAAATTTGCGGAGACAACTTCCATCAACCCACCGGTGTAGGCAACCTTCATTGACCCAAGGAATCCCATCCTTTCAGAACTTTCCACAACTATATGGCATGTGTAATTCTCTTTTAGCACCTTTTCCAACTGTAATTTACATAATTGACCATATGCACTTTATCATTAAAGCAAAAGAAAAATTTATGTACATCATGCATTCATAATTGACCCTCAACATGGTTCCCACAATATGTATAATTAAATTGACAGGAAAACATAACTAACATCTCATATCATGCTGGTGGTATTCATTTCAAAATTTTCCACCTCATAACCATCATGTAATTTAGAAAAATATTTTCATATCTTGCATATCATAACATTATACCATCCTATTTGTAGTTGCAATTCACAATGCAACATTTTACCTTTAACAAGTTCTTATGTTGCCACTAAGCTACCCCTCCTTAATCAAATTTGCAACATCTGTCACAATTGGTTTGAATAAAACCATACATTCTATAAAATATAATTATTCACAAAAAAATTGTCAAATAAAGTCAATATGCATTTCACTTTCATCAATGTTCTTATTATTTCATTAATGTAGAAAGGTATTTGTAACACCCTTCTCTCATATTTACCCAAGCTATTTGGTCCACTGGGGTAAACATGTGATGATAGGCTATTATGATGTGATTAAAATCTCCATGTATAGTTAAGGAAGTGGAATTGACATAACGAAACCAAGCTGACCTTCCACACATGCTACTAAACCTTCAGGAGCCAACCAACCCTTCCAGGTGGCCAACCCTTGAGGAAACTTGAAATTTCACTGATCTAGACCCTAAACCGCTCCCATGATAAGCCATTCATGTGATTGAGGCCTTCTAGTCACTCCCACAACAAGGCATGCCAATGATTGTGGTATTTTTTAAGGCAGTTTTGTGCTAGCAACCTAGATTGTATGCCACATTTTCAGGGCCAAGACTCAGGCCAGTTCCCCGAACTCCATGAAACCTTCAGAAATGAACAATAATAATGGAACAAATCTACTAATGCAATCATTGGTTCACGTAATTTATCTGAACCCTACTAGCCATGACAAGAATTTCATCAAACATGTCACAAATATGTAATATAAAGGTCATAACAACAAATCTAAGCATAAGGATCTCATACTTATCTAAGATTAGTAAAGAGGCATTTTTGCCATATCAAAATAGCCACATTATCATATATTTGGTCATATATTCATTGTACATTTATTTTCTAATCAAAACATGATGAAAACCATACATAAAGTCTGCCATAAAACATACTCGTAACCAACATATAACCAACAAGGATATAACAACCATAGAAACCACAAATGGACCAATAAATTTACACATGAAATACCAAGGAGAAGAAGTTATTATTAATGAATGCGAAAACTAACTATGTCTGGGACTTACATGAACCACCCGGCCATATATTGGGTTGAATTAAATCTTTATTTCAGCCAATCACCCCCGTGCCATATTCGAAGCATGAATGTGGGACTCAAAACAAAATTAATGCAAGTTTCCTCAGGATTTACCGCAATCCCCACTAGATCACTAGGCCCTAAAAAATCATGGATGCCACAGGATTTCTCCACCTATATCGTGAGGATTTTTCCTGCCTCCTAGTCTCTAGGCTTTACCGTATATCCCGCCATTCACCGGTTGAGGATTCCTAGGCCTAATCGCCACTCCACCCTCCAGGATTTACCGTATATCCCGCCATACACTGGTCGAAGATTTCTAGGCCTGATCTAGTGCACACACATCTATAATTTACCATATATCCCGCCATTCACAGGTCGAGGATTCCTAGGCCTATCGAGGCACACAAAATCCGAATTTACTACAATCCCACCTTCTTTGGTCCAGGGATTCCTAGGCCTTGTGTTCTTTTTTTTAGAAACCACCTCAATCAATTTCAAACCCATTCAACAATCCAACTCAACCAAATAAAAGAGAAACAACCACACCATGGCTATCAGAAAATAGCAAGGCAAGGATGAAGAACACTGTCACACATGGCGAATCCCATTCCAATGAAAACAAGAGAACCAAATACACACATGCATGCCAAGTCTAGCAAGGAAATCACACATTCAAATCGATACCTACAAGCAATCCTGCTGTAGCCGCTTGATCTTGTTCTTCATTGCTTGATCTTTGCTTTCATTTGCATTCTTGGTCCTTCATTTTCTTTGCTTGATTCAATGCTATAGTGCCGCAAGAAAACTCTAAGTGTCCAAGAGTGAGAGAGAAAGACAGAGAGAATGGAGAAATAGCACCAAAATTGAAGTGAAAAAAGTATGTGAATTGATCCTTAGAAGCCTTTTTATCAACGAGGCCTAATTTTCTTCATTTTCCATTATTTTCCTTCATTTTCTCCTCACATGCAACTTGTGACCTTTCACCTTAATTTTTTCCTATTTTCCACTATTTTCATAAATAAATGCGAATTAATACCTCTTTCCTTTCCAAAGCATTTTCCATTGCCTTTTCTAGTCTCCTTAGCCATAATAAACTAAATGAACACCCACATTGGGATTTTTTTTTTCCCAACACTCAGATTGGAATATGTATCCCATGACCTTGGTTATTATTTTTCCTTTATTAACTTTATTATATGGATTTTTGACTAGGGCTATTACAGAACCCTCCCCCTTGGGGGAACATTGTCATCATTGTTCAATGACACCTACAACCAACAATATTGTTGAAAACAAAACATACTACCCATGGAGCTTTATAACTTATCTTGTTGTAGTATTTACAATGATCAACCTACTGAGAAGAAAACCAACATAACCAAAATGAAAAGCATAACAACATGACAACCATACTGCTAATTGGAGCTTTATAACACAACTCGATACAATATTTACATACATATATATGCATACATAGACATATCAAAAACATATCACCACAACATATACCAAAAACATCTGCTCAAACAGCGAATAAACAAGGATACATAACCTGCATATGATCAACCATATCCCATGTAGAGTCACCAGGCCCAAAGTGCTTCCACTGCACCTTAACATGCTCAATTGATTGGTTCCAGAGCATGAGCACATTTCTCTGCAAAATGTACTAAGGTTCCTGCTGAAATTCTCCTTCTGGCTCCCCCTGCAATACAAACCAATCAATCACATGATCAACATATTTAACATACTTCTTAAGTAATGATACATGGAAAACATCATAGAATTTCACCATCAAAGGCAGTGCAAGGCAATAGGACACTCATCCAATCCTTTAAAGAATATTGAAAGGTCCACAAAACTGAGGTGCCAACTTGGCACATGATCTAATCCTCAAGGATATATTCTTGGGATTGATTCGCAAGTACACATGTTCCCAAAACTGAAACTCCTTATACATCCTGTTCCAATATGCATAAATTTTTTATCTGTCCTATGATGGATATAGATTATTCTCTATTACTAGAATTTCTTGTTCCATATTTTCCAACATATCCGGTCCTATTAACACCTTGTTCACTCGATCACTACAACTAATGGGAGTATTACAACTTTGACCATACAGTGCCTCGAACAGACTCATCCTCAGTGACTCTTGGTAACCATTATTATAAGAAAACTCACCAACGGAAGGTACTCCTCCCATCTCCTATGCTAATGCATCATATACATCCTCAAAATGACCTCCAAAATCTTGTTGACACTCTATGTCTGTCCATCTGTCTATGGATGATAATTTGTGTTGAAGGCCAAATCTTTCCCTAAACCTGCAAAAAACTCTTTCCAAAAATTTGAAGTGAACTTAGCATCCCCGTTTGATACAATATTCTGTAGAACACCATGTAATATTACCACATCTCTGATGAATATTTGTGCTACATCATTAGCTGAATAAGTTGTCTTCACTGGAATGAAGTGCACTACCTTTTTTAACCTGTTTACCATGACCATGATGGAATCATGTTGTCTATATTTCCTCGACAAAACCTATGATGAAGTCCATGGAAATGACCTCCCACTTCCACTTTGGAATCAAAATCGGATATATTTTCCACTTGGATGCTTACATTATGCATTTACCTGCTGAAAATCCAAGCATCTAGCCACAAACTCTTCCACGTCCTTCTTCAAATTAAACCAATTATAAAAATTCTTCACTATTTTCATTGTATTATAGTATCTTGGGTGTGATGAATACAATTTTTCTTGAAATCAACTCAAGATAATCTTCTTGAGCTCACTATTTTCTAGCACATATATCCTATCCCCAAATATGATTAATCCGTCTACTGTGAGACAATAGTCCACCTCCTGATGACCTATACCCTGCTGTAATTGTGCATAAGATCTCTATACATATCATCTTACTGACCTACCTGTAATATACGATCCTCTAAGTATGTCTCATAAGAACTCATAGTTGTTATATGAGTTAACTATATCCTCCCGCTAAGAGCATCTACAACCCCGTTCACTTCACCCTTGATGTACTTGATATCAAAGTCGAAGTAACTGATCGTGGCCAACCATATAGATCGCCTGGAACTCAGATTCAGTTGGTCAAATAGATACCTCAATCTATTGTGATCACTCATCAATACAAACCTCCTGCCAATAATATAGTGCCTCGACATATTCAATGCATGGATGATCACCGTCAATTCAAGATTATGGTTTGGATGATTATGCTCGTGCTCATTAAATTTCCATGACTCATAGCATACTACCTATCCTTCTTGCATAAGGACTCCACCAAGTCCTCTATTTTAAGCATATGTATACACCAAAAACTCTTTGTCTGGATCTGCAATCTTTAACACTGGAGAATTTGTCAACAACTGCTTCAATTGTTCAAAAAATGATGCACATTCCTCTTTCCATTCAAGTTTCTTACCTTGCCTCTACAGTGATGTAATAGGATATGAAATCCAAGAGAAGTTCCTAATGAACCTCCTATAGTAACCTGCTAGCCCCATGAATGATCTTACCTCATCCGAATTTCTAGGAGATGCCCATTCCATGATAAATCTTATCTTTTCTGGATCCACTACTATCCATTCCTTTGAAACAACATTTCCCAAGAAATGTACCTTTGTTTGAAATAAACCACATTTTCTAAGCTTAGCATACAACTGATGCTATCTCACTAATCTCAATACTGCTGCTAAGTGTTAGACATGCTATTCCTCATTCTTAGAATATATCAAGATGTCATCAATGAATATAATAACAAAATTATCCAGATAAGGACGCAACACACTATTCATCAAGCCCATAAATGTAGCTAAAGCATTATTCAAATCGAATGGAACTACAAAAAACTCATAATTGCCATACATGGTTCGAAAAGTTGTCTTATAGATATCCTCTTCTTTGATGCATACTTGATGATATCCTCATATTAGATCAATCTTCGAGAACACTGCTGCTCCCTTCAACATATCAAACAATTAATCAATCCTCGACAAAAAATGCTTTTTCTTGATGGTTACCTTGTCCAACTGCCTGTAATCAATGGATAACCTGATAGTACCATCCTTATTCTTTACAAACAACACTGGTACACCTCATGGTGATACACTTGGACTAATTTATCCCTTGTCAAGAATTTCATTCAACTACAACTTCAAATCTACTAAATCTAGAGTGCTCATCCTGTATGGTGCATTCGATGCTAGTCCTACCCATGGTACCAACTCAATAGAAAATTCTACTTCCTTGTGAGGCGGAAAATCTGAAATATCAACTGGAAAAGCATCTTGAAATTGATGTAGAATTGGGCATGTTATCACAAAATTAGACCCTGATAGGCTGCTCGTCAAGTAGACTTTGTGTAACTCTTTCAGACCAATATTTTGGCTGAGGCTTAGCCTCCTCAACCTGAGAGGGCTCTCTCAAAGGTTTATGTTTTTTGTTTAATGGATATATGGCTAACTCTAAGATAAAAAGATAAAATGGTATAAATTGTTGTATCACAGATTAGAAAACTTTCATTGGGCCATGGAGTCAATGAAATCTTCAACAAAACATCACAATCTATTAAGCATGGAAGTCAAGGCATTTGGAGTCTGGGTAAATGAATGAAATAGTCACACAGTGAAAAACACAGTCTATTTGCATGCAAAGGAAGTTAGAGCATTGTCAAATGAATTCTAAGTATCACATACAAATACTACTGCAAACAGATAATTAAGGAAGGCCATAGAACAATGATAAACATAAACTCCTTATGAATCTTGAGTTGTCAAAACAAATCTCTGTATTAAGTTGAAAAAGACACAGTGACATACAATAACACAGTCTATTTCTAATGAAAATGCCCCAACCCTTAGCATTTCGACCTCTTAACTTTTATATATGATTTAAAATATAGGATAAGCTTATCCTCCACTAGACACCTCGAAATCCTATTGTTTGACACCATTTCCAACCATAAACATGGTCTTTATTACAAATGATAGTTGCAAACCTAATGAGCAGTCCTATTTCAAATAGGACTAAAAATATTTGAATTAACTCCTAACAACCTTATCTAAACATTAATTACATCACATGTATCTTTCATTTCCATGAGGTCAAATTCTGATGATGACCTTCAACTTGTTGTGACCATGAAGCTGATGATGCTTTTCTCTTGAAACCTAGGAAACTGTCTCCTTGATTTTAGGCCTTTGATTCCTTTAACTCCTTAGTACATCCTGACCATTTATGAACCATGTTTAGATGAAATTTACTTTCAAATACTCAACCATATGTATTAAATCATCTCCTTGTGCGAACTATACAATATTTAACTTCGAATTATGCAAAAGATTGAAAACAGACCTGCGCTACGAAAGAAGCACAATTTCGTAGCGCAGTGTTTTAAATCATTTTACTTCAATGTTTTGGATTATTTCCTTTAGGATGGTTTAAATCTTCACTTGACATTGCTTTCCTAGAAGTTTCAGGTCAAAAAACACAAAAAATCCCTTCAAAAATTGATAAGGAAAGGGCGAAAATCTTTCCATTTGCAGATTATTCCTGTTATTTTTTCTTCTGAAAATTAGGTCTTGGGACAGAGCCTATATATCTTCATCCATGATGTATTTTGAAAACTTGAAGGAGGTTTTTGTAGAAATTTTTTTCTTGAGTAAAAACCTCTCTTGGTTTTTTGAAATACCTCTCCTGCTGTTCAGAATCTATCTTTGCAAAACATGTGTAAAATAGGAAAACTCTGTTTTCTGAAAATAGGGTTTCAAAGAAATCCTTGTATATCCCAACTGATAACTCTTGTGAGAAAAGTGAGAGAGGTTAGTGTATCTAGGGATGTGATGAAGATAAAACTCTTTTATAATTCCAAAAGACTTTTGGATGTGGCCAGAAAATGATCTTGAAGTTGACTGCTAAACAGTCATGTACATGACATTTTGTAACAACAGTTTCGTAGCGCAAGTTAAGTTATCAATTTCTCCCACTTCATAATGAATTTGAAGAAACTGAGAGAGTTTTTTGTATTTAGGTATGTTAAGAAGAAAAATCTCTTTCAATTTTCAAAAATTCGTTTTCAGTTGCCCAGAAACCCCCTTGGAAGTTTGACTACTAAAACCAGAAAATAGAGTTTTTTCCTTCATGACTTTCAGCAGTTTCGTAGCGCAAATCAACTTTTTTAAACTAGCTGCGCTACGAAAGTAAGGTTTCTTAGCTAATTTGACAAGATTTAACATGAAGCTTTAGGAAATTACTCACAAATGCAAATTATGGATCTTTGATCATGGAATGGACCTAAAAGACTTTATTTGAACTTTAAATATGACCTTTAAAACTTATAAAACTATGACCTACCCTTTACCAAGACTTAAAATGACTTTTAGACCTACTTGAAATCATGAACAAAAACAAAGCTGACACAATTATGTTTTGAGAATTTTTGGGTGATAACAGCGGCTCCAGTTGGGATAGTGTGCCCCTGTGGTACACTAAGAAATAGTAGTTCTAGTGCTGCTATCCATTTTCTTGACAAAAAACATAATTTTTTTTGAATTTCCAAGCTTCCTCCTCAAGCTCTAATGGTTTTCACCTTGGGCTCAAGCTTGATGATCACTGCAAGAAGCACCCAAACTGTACCTACTAAAAAAAATGCTTATTCAACTTTGAGCTTATTCACACACTACTACCTACCCTAGCAGCTGCAATCTCCATTTTAACTCAAACAACATGAAATTTCTAATGAAACCAATCATTTGTCCTATCTGATATTTGAAGCTCTTGACTGCACTCGAACCTAAAGTAACCATGATACTATGATGACCAAGGCAGCTTAGAATGTATCTGATCTTCATAATGAAAATGAAACTGAAACATTGGAGTGCAAAGCTCTTCCATGTATTCAGCTATAGGGTCAAAGAAGACATGATCAGTTTGATGATCCTCATAACATTCTGTAACTTCAGACAACTGATTCTTAGCCACACAAGATTTATTTTGTATGCTATCCAACTGCTGTTCAAAATGATTCCCACAAACAATGTATTCTTCCTCATTAATATGATCATTTTTTGATGTAAGCTGCTACAAGGAATGACATAAAAAATCAACCCTTTCCTCACCCTGAGGGTTATAGAAACTATCTCCCAGAATTTCCTCTTGTTTTTTGCAATGATTCTCATACTTCTGATGATCAAAAGACTGACAAGTCTGTTGCAACTTTAAATCAAACTCAGAGGATGTAACATGATTTTCATAAGTAAACTCCTATTGGGTTTCATTTTCATCCAAGAGAGATGTTATCCTTTATTCTTGGTGTTCTTCTTGTTGATGAAAGGTATTGTCATGAAGGGCCTCTAAAATTTCCTCATCCATGAACTCATCATCTTCATAACAATTCTCCAAATATTCAATAAAACTCACAGAGTGTTTACAACGGTCTTTAACCAGCAATAAGGAGGGATGACACTCTTTATACATCTCATAAAATGCAACATGGAAATCAACAAGAGAATATAACGAGCCATTTGGCAAGCTTTCATACCAAGACCATGCTTTTCCTTCTAAGGTGGCCATAAACATCTTCATGAGACAATATTCAGGGAAATAAACCTTAAGACTATGTACATGCATATGGAACCTAACCAAATGAAGAGCAACATTGTATTTCTTCTCATCTTTAACTATTGGAAGATCATCTAACCATTCAACCTTTGGCATAGGATCTGGAAAACCATGGATATGAGACCGATTCATAGGGGCATACCTGGCATTTATTCTTGTAATGGAACTCATCTTGAAACTTAATCAAGCTACTGATATTTAAGCAGTGGAGTCACCTTCCAATTTGATTATTTGATATGTGGAGTCACCAAGGTAGATGCAGCCTCGAAAAGCTTCCTGAGCTCCTCCTACCTTCAAAAGTTCAACTTCAAAATTTCGGGAATGAGTAATCTTTAGGCTCCTGGAAGACGCACCAAAATGTTATCACAAAATCAGACCCTGATAGGCTGCTCGTCAAGTAGACTTTGTGTAACTCTTTCAGACCAATCTTTTAGCTGAGTCTTAGACTCCTGAACCTGAGAGGGCTCTCTCAAAGGTTTATTATTTTTGTTTAATGGATAGATGGCTAACTCTAAGATAAAAAGATAAAATGGTATAAATGGTTGTATCATAGATTAGAAAACTTTCATTGGGCCATGGAGTCAAGATAATCTTCAACAAAACATCACAATCTGTTAAGCATGGAAGTCAAGGCATTTGGAGTCTAGGTAAATGAATAAAACAGTCACACAGTGAAAAACACAGTCTATTTGCATGTAAAGGAAGTTAGAGAATTTTAAAATGAATTCTAAGTATCACATACAAATACTACTGCAAATAGATAATTAAGGAAGGCCATAGAACAATGATAAACATAAACTCCTTATGAATCTTGAGTTGTCAAAACAGATCTCTGTATTAGGTTGAAAAAGACACAGTGACATACAATAACACAATCTATTGCTAATGAAAATGCCCCAACCCTTAGAATTTCGACCTCTTCACTTTTTTAGATGATTTACAATATAGGATAAGCTTATCCTCCACTAGACACCTTGAAATCCTATTGTTTGACACCTTTTCCAACCATAAACATGGTCTTTATTACAAATGACAGTTGGAAACCTAATGAGCAGTCCTATTTAAAATAGGACTAAAACTCTTTGAATTAACTCCTAACAACCTTATCTAAAAATTAATTACACCACATGTCTCTTTCATTTCCATGAGGTCAAATTCTGATAATGACCTTCAACTTGTTGTGACCATGAAGCTGATGATGTTGTTCTCCTGAAACCTAGGAAACTGTCTCCCTGATTTAAGGCCTTTGATTCCTTTAACTCCTTAGTACATCCTGAAAATTTATGAACCATGTTTAGATGCAATTTACTGTCAAATAATCAATCATATGTATTAAATCATCTCCTTGTGCCATCTATACAAGATTTAACTTCGAATTATGCAGAAGATTGAAAACAGACCCGCGCTACGAAAGTAGCACAGTTTCATAGCGCTTTTCGTAGCGCAGCGTTTTAACTCATTTTCCTTCAATGTTTTGGATTATTTCCTTCAGGATGGTTTTAATCTTCACTTGAAATTTCTTTCCTAGAAGTTTCAAGTCAAAACACAGAATTCCCTTCAAAAATTGATAAGGAAAGGGCGAAAAAGCTTTCCATTTGCAAATTATTCCTGTTTTTTTTTTTTTTTTTTATTTTTATATAATGAAAATTAGGCCTTGGGATAGAGCCTATATATCTTCATCCATGATGTATTTTGAGAAATTAAAGGAGAATTTTTTATACCATTATTTCTTGAGTAAAAACGTCTCTTGGTTTTTTTAAATACCTCTCCTGCTGTCCAGAAACTGTCTTTGCAAAACATGTGTAAAACAGGAAAACTCTGTTTTCTGAAAATAGGGCTTCAAAGAAAGCCCTGCATATACCAACTGATAACACTTGTGAGAAAATTGAGAAAGGTTAGTGTATCTGGGGATGTGATGAAGACAAACCTCTTTCATAATTCCAAAATAATTTTTCATGTGGCCAGAAAATGATCTTGAAGTTGACTGCTAAACAGTCATGTACATGACATTTTGTAATAGCAGTTTCGTTGCACAAGTTAAGTTATCAATTTATCCCACTTCATAATGAATTTGAAAAAACGGAGAGAGGTTTTTGTAGTTAGGTATGTTAGGAAGGAAAACCTCTTTCAGTTTTCAAAAATTCATTTTCCGTTTCGAAGAAACCCCCTTAAAAGTTTGACTACTAAAAACAGAAAACAAAGTTTTTTCTTCATGACTTTTAGTAGTTTCGTAGTGCAAATCAACTTTTTTGAACTAGCTGCGCTACGAAAGTAAGTTTTCTTGGCTAATTTGACAAGTTTTGACGTGAAGCTTTAGTAAATGACTCACAAATGGAAATTATGGATCTTTGATCATGGAATGGACCTAAAATACTTTATTTGAACTTTAAATATGACCTTTAAAACTTATAAAACTATGACCTACCCTTTACCAAGACTTAAAATGACTTTTAGACCTACTTGAAATCATGACCAAAAATAGAGTTGACACAATGATGTTTTGAGAATTTTTGGGTGATAACAGGGTACCTACTTAATACCTCTAGATCATCATCCTCCTTACCTTTATCACTAGAAATGTGCACTGAAAATAACACACACCCTTTTCTGCGACTGCGCTTTTCTTGCATAGTTGTCACCATTATAACTAATGTTTCCTTCTTCTTACCTTGCAATATTATATGTTCTCTATTGTCATCCAAGCACTAAATATCCTTATCATAACTAAATATCCTTAGTCATGTGAAGATACAACTATTCCATACCCAAAAGCATATTATACGATCCCAACGACAATATATTAAAATGTGATGAGGTAGGCATACCATTCAATTCAAATGCACAAGCTCTTACCCAATGATGAACCCCCTTCTTTGTACCTGTATCCAACTGCATTAACCAATATTATGCATGCAATTCTTTATTCAAACCACACTTATCCAACAAGTTAGGGTTAACCTAATTATAATTAGATCCAGGGTCAATCAAAATATAAACAACTTGATCACAAAGCTTACCATCCATATCGATAATAGATGCCTAGTGATATGATTTCCTGCTATCCAACACTACATAGATACAAGGAATGCTATTCTCAACATCTATAATAGTATGCACCTCCCGTGCACTATAAATCTGAGGCCTACCACCTTGATTCTGTAGAAAATATCTCTTAATATGTTCCTTACCACATGTCCAACATTGCAACCATCTTCTACCGTCACCTCTATTTTGATTCCCTCCAGACTGTGACCCATGTACCTATCTAATTACGTTGAAATTCTTGTAAGGTACAAAATTTTATTTCTCTTATGCATTCTGAGGTTTTGTTCTTTTCAACTACCATTTACCTTTAGATTTATCCTTCCCTTTCAACCCTTGCTGATATTTTATCTTATGATTTGATTTCTCATAATAGTGATTGAATTTCCAAATAACTTCCTCAAGTGACCAAGGCTCATCATACTCAATCTGATCTCTAAATTTTAATGGCAATCCATAGAAAAATCTCTGAAATTTAGCCTTTTCATCCTTAAGATACGACACATACCTCAATAACTCTAGGAACTTGGTCGTACACTCCTCATCTGTCATCGATCCCATTTTTATCTCTTTGAATTCCTTGGCTTTTATATCATAATGCCTATCTGAAAAATACTTCTTCTTGAAGAGTCTCTTGAATTATTTCCAACTCAAGTATTATGTCCCAATGTCTCTAACGTGCTTCACATCTTCCCATCATATTTCTTCTTTCCCCTCAAGGCTAATGATAGTTATTTTGGCCTTCATGTTCTCTGTGTACTCATGCAACTCAAAGAATTTCTTCATCCCAAGTAACCATGATTCAACATCTCCTGGTTTCTTCAAATCCCCATCAAACGTAGGTGGATTTGATTTCTTGAACTCTTCTGGTAAATATCCCCTATCACTCCTCTTGTTAGGTTGATATTGATGGCGATCATAGTGCCTGTCAGAACTAGAATTAGAGTAAAACATGTGTCTGTAGCCTTCCCTATCTGGAGTATCCAAGAACCTGCCATCTTTGAGAGTGTCATCTATATCCAACCTGTGCCCACCATGAGATATACTCCCATATTACTCATTAGTCATGTCTTCCCACCCATGGATAATGTGAAGTGGTCCTTGTCTCTGCAATTCTAAAAAAATCTAAATGATCACTAAATTTACTTATGTTTGTTTCTCCTATGCCTGTATGATTCTGTCATTGTCTGCCTCACAAATTCTTATTTTTTCTTTCAAACTTCTCAATGTGTCTGCTCGGTAAGAATAATTCCCACCACCACGCTGCTCATATGATCCATAGGGAGAGTCTCGTGAACTATAGTCTACCATCTTTCTATTCATCTTTGATCTCTTTCCTGCAAGTATACAATGTTAGCCTAAAGCCAAAACATAACTTATCCAACATAGCTCAGTATAGTTCAAGGGAGGATTTATTGTCTCCAAGACCAACCAAATTAACACAATAAATGTATAATAATAATGACAACAACATATAGACATCATATAAATCATCATCTAGTTACCATGCATGATGCCAGAACCACAACACAATGCGTGCATAACAACATATTTACGACAAACCTACATACACAATACATACAAAAAATGACATGCATAACCGACACATACTCCTAATAAACACATTCGACATCCAAACTATAAAATTTTGCATGACATCACAATGGAAACCATGACCACCACCATGTATACACACACGCACATTAACAAAACACATAAGGACATAGATGAAACTGGCATGTATGCATCACCAACACACCATCCATCTAGTCCAAGGGGTGAACCATGCTCTGATACCACTCTGTAACACCCTCCTCCCATATCAGCCCAAGCTAATTGGTCCACTGGGGTAAATATATGATGAGAGGCTACTCTGATGTGATTCAAATCGCCATGTATATAGTAAGGAAGTGGAACTGACATAACTAACCAAACTAACCTTCCACACATGCTACTGAACCTCCATGAGACAACCAACCCTTCCAGGTGGCCAACCCCTAAGGAAACTTGACATTTCACTAATATAAACCCTTAACCACTCCCATGATAAGACATGCATGCGACCACGTCCTTCCAGTCACTCCCACAGCAAGGCATGCCAACGACTGTGAACTTTTTCAGGAAATTCTATGCCAGCAACCCTCGATTCTGTGCCACTTTTTTCAAGATGAGGACTTAGGTCACTACCCAAAACTCCATGAAAACTTCATAAATGAACAATACAAATGAAACAAAGTGTAGAACCCTTAGTTAAACTGAGAGGGGGGGGGGGGGTGAATCAGTTTAATACATTCATGGACTTTTAAACTTTCCTTTAAACTTATTTACACCTCCATTTCACGATCAACTTATTATTTAATGAAAAAACAATCTTAATATGTGAGCAGCAAGTATTAAGTAGATTAAATACAAAAAATCAACACATAATCATCATGAAAATGGACAACATATATAAGTGGAAACCCATAAGGGAGAAAACCACATATTGTTATTATTGTGATGAAAAGGCAAGCTCCAACTCCCTCTCACAACTAATTTTTTGTAGGCTCCAACCTACAGGAGGCTACAACCTCAACTTCTGCAAGCTACAACTTGCAAGGAAGCTCCAACTCCCATATGTTTTCTGCAGGCTACAACCCACAGGAGGCTCCTACCTCAACAACCTCCAACTGGACATCTATCAAGCTACAACTAGAAATGGAAGCACCAACTCCCATGTATTTTCTGTAGGCTACAACCTACAGGAGGCTCCTACCTCAAACAACAACAACTGGACATCTATCAAGCTACAAATTGATATGGAAGCACCAACCCCCTCACTCTACAATGAAATCATATGATGATTTACCTGGATATCATCTTTGTTTTTCTCCTTCTTCACTGCTATCCTTCCAGCCTTCATATCTTATTTAAATCATCTCTGGATCTTCACAACTTCTATATCTGCTCCTTCTTCTTCTTCCACTATTTAACCTCTTTATGCATATTACAATAACATCATTTATAGAGATAACCTCATAGCTGTTTGCATTCCATATGGGAATATGAAATGAAAAGGTATGACTCTTTGCCTTCCACCTTCTCATTTTCTCGCTTAGCACATTCAGGATGTTACAATACTATGCACTCATTTCAGTATTACATTGGAGTTTTTCTTTGCTTACCGAAGACTTGCCTTTGCATCACAAACAATATAAAAATAATAATACACTTTCAGTTACAACCAATTATTTACTCAGCCCATCAGTTTTTCACTTTGTTGTGCGTTTGGCCTTTTCTACTTGCTGTCCTTGTGTCTTTTCTTTTTCTGTTGTTTTATTCTAGCTTTGCTACATAACTGCCCTATTTCTTCTATTAGCTGTGTCTTTTCTTCCACGTTCAACCTTTTCATCCGCCTTATTGCTGCAACACTATTATGCACGAGTTCCTGTTCCTTTGTTATGCGTTCATGCCATTCCTTTGTGACCTGTGGGGTATGGCCCACATAAAACTCCCTTTATACATGCGGTGGATTACAAATTCGAGTTTTATCAACATACATATGTTTTACGATCAAACAATGCATATATATAACATACATATGTTTAAATATTGAACAATGCATATATATAACATACATACGTTTAATAATCAAACAAAATGTATATACACGGAGCAAGGCTTATAGGGTCCAACAGTACTTTGAACCAATCACAATTCATCGCAAACATTTTCCCGTAGGTTTCCCACTTTACAATTAGCAATATACCATAAAACCATGCGATATGCAATCTGCGATCGTGCGTGGTGTTGTCACGTGGGCTCCCTTCATCGTGTCACATCGCTTGAACCTTACTGCAGCACAACCAAAATAACATTATTTGCGATGTCTTGAAGTTAAACCTTATATCTTGCAGGATGCGATGTTGCGCGAGGTCGACATGTGTCCCTCCATTTCGCATCGCAAAAAAATTAACTTAACTTGCGGTCGCCTTCCTACTATCCCTTAAGTGCTGTGATGTGCGGTATGCAGGCGAGGTCCATGTCATCATGCCACATCACCTTGCCATGTCACCGCCACATCACCTTGCCACGTCATCATAAATTCCTGCGAGCTACGGGGTCAGGGCCACTTCATCTGCCATGTCACTGCCACATCATCGCGATGTCATCGCCACGTCATTGCCATGTCATCTTCATGCCACTGCTACATCATCTTTATGCCACTGCCATGTCATATTTACGTCACTGCCACGTCATCTTCAGTACTTCACAGTTTGCAACTTATAACCGTTTAAGTTAGTGGTTAACTCTATTTCGTGCGATTTGCGATATTGCACCGTGCCACCACATGTGCCTTCTCTACTTCGCATCTCAATTGCTTTAACTTACCATGTGACACCTTAACACTTAACTCTTAAATGTTGTGATTTGTGACATCGCTCCTGACATGATTCGATCTCCGTCGTCCATCTCTCGCCTTTAATTTTGCAATCGAATCCTGACCGTCCATTCTCCTCCCTTGGAATTCTTCAAAGAATTCTCTTCCTTTAGTCGATTTTTTGTTTGTTTACACTGTCCCGCTCTGTGACTCTAGCTCTTGCTGCTCTCACCTCTTCCTCTCGACTCTCGTCACTCTAGCCTCTTCCTCTTCTCTCTCACTCTTCCTGCTTCTGCTATATACAGGATCTCTGGTCCTCGCTGTGTCTAGCAAATCCGATTGCCTTGATTTGTCTCTGCCTCTTTGCTGCCTTTGCTCCATTCGCTGCCTGTGCTACATTCGCTGCCTCTGTTATCTCTGCCTCTTTGCTGTATCTTCTCCATTTGCTATCTGTGCTGCATTCGATGCCACTGATGTCTTTTCCTCTTTGCTGTCTCTGCTTCATTCGCTGTGATTTTTGCCATATTAGCTGCATTCGCTGCCTCGGCTGACTTTCACGACTTGACCTGCTTTGTTGCCTTTGCTGCCTTAACTACCTTTGTTCTTTTACTACTTATTTTTCTTAAGTAATCAAGCTAAAGCTTCTCCATTCTGCTCCTTTGCCTATTTTATGCTTCTCTCTGATTTAGGTTATACTTCTATGGATGCTCGTTTGCCTCTCTGCTGCCCATTGCTGCACATTTCCTGATCTTCTCCTTTGCCTTATAACCGCTGCTTCTCTGATCCTCTACCATCAACGATAATTCTAGTGTAACTCCTTTCTGATCCTTTTCCATCAATGACAATATCTCCAACAGTATCTCCCTTTGGCATTGATGGCAGCACATCCACCAATACTCCAATAATTCCTCCAAGACTTCCTCCCCATTTCATTTTGAGATAGTGTTTCTTCCTTTGTTGATTTTTAGAAGAGCCTTTCTTCTTTTTCTTACTTTTCCTCCCCCTTTGACATCAATGGAAAAGGGTTGCACATATCCCAGTGTAGATTCTATCTTTTCATTTCCTCTCTCTGAGTTTTGTTTATGCCTTCTTCTTTTGACTTTATACCTTGCTGCTCCAGACTAGTGTACAAGAGTTGTTGGGAGAACACTTTTGAGAATCATTGAACTTGTATATACACAGTAAGATGATACCATCCCAAAGAAAAAACTCCTTTCACTTGTATACATCTGAAAGTGATGATAAGGACACTTCATAGAAAAAACTTATATAATCAGACTTATATGATCAGAGATGCATCATTGGAACAATACTAAAATATTGAGATTGCTCCATACAACATATAAAGTCTGCTCCAAATATACTTCAGTCCATAGTATGATATTCATATGAGATACATATATGTAGTACACATCTATTCAAATATGACGATGCCAATATATCTTTTATAGTTGTGGTTCACCTTTACTGCCTATTGGTGGTGATATGAGCTAGGCTGCTGAAAGGATATTACACTTAACAACTAAAAGGTCCTTGTTACTGATGTGAACAGTGAATCTAACCAGAGCTTACAACTTGTTGTGAGATTAGACAATATATTTCAATCTAAGAGACCAAATGACTTTACTTCTTGTACAATATGTTAGGGTCGGTATCTTCATCCCTCCGTCAGAGATCAATTTTCTCTTGTTGCATTTCATTTTAGGTGTCTCATTCAGTTCAGTCAGCGGCATTCCATTAGGAGCATGGATCATCCGACGAAAGGGTATTTTCTCTCATATCCCTCATGTCATGTACCTGCTGGTCCATTTCTATTCATCGAAATCATTTTAAAATCATTTACAGTCATGTTTGGTCCCTTGGTCAACAAAGAGTCATTTTAGGGTTTCGGTCTCATTAAGTCTAGGGTTTCATTAATTTAGTCTTCAAAATGGCTAATAATGTCAGCAGGCACATGGGGGAGGTTCGAAATAAGTTTTCATCGCAAAAATTTCATCTTCATAATGCTTGATAATGATTTTTCTTCAAAACTCTGTTTTGAAGAAAAATTGTCTATTTTATCCTTTTGTAATAAATGCAATGTAATTTTCAAAGTTTTTCAGTTGTGAAGTTCTTCAGGCGCAGCCCTGGGCGCCTTTGCCAAAATCCCATGCCAGCTATCCCTGCAAAGAACAAACAAGAGATTCATCATCAGTTCAAAAATCAAAGGAAACAAAAACAGAGTCTATTCAAAAGTGCCAAATTTTTCAGACTTTAGAAAGTGGGTTTTTTTCAAATCAAAAATCAAATTCTATGGTATAAAAGATATTTTTGTGTTTTCATAATTCATTTGCATACCAAGAGTCATCAAAGAGCCAAGACAAATTGTGGAGGGCCAAATCAGTGTTCGGAGGCCGAACTGTTGGTGAGTTTACCTGCGCAACGCACTAGGTGGAGGTCGCGACGCATAAGCCAGGCGCAGCGCGTAGGGCCGTTTTTCATCATGCATTTCTGAACAGTCGCGGTGCACACAGAGAGCACGACACATTGGGTTGTGCGCGCGGCGCACAGGGCTGGAACACTTAAATTTGTTGCCATCTCTCTCAAATTTCAAAACGAATCCACCTTCTATGTTTCAAGTAAGTTTGTGAGACTTTGAAATTGCTATTAGCCAATGTTTGGGTTTATTTGAAAAGGGAATATGAGAGTTTGAATGTCAAAACCATAAACCCTATCACCTTGTTAAAATTTTCTCCTAAGGGTTTTGAATTTGAAGTTTTAAAATTTGATTTTGGTGCCAAATACTCCAACTCCATTCCCCACCTGTTGCTCCTTTCCCATCACTGTTAATATTATCATTACAGTCCTACCCTATTCCCTTATATCCCAAGTCACTCATTCCCATTATCCCTATCCCTAAGTCCTTTCATTTCATATTATTCTCCCTTTCCCATTTCATTTGTAAAATTCCCAAACCCAAAGAATCCCAAAAATTCAGTGGCTATCCCTTGTCCCTAAGTTTGTTAAATTTTCAAAGGAAAAATTATCATTTGATTAAACCCCATTGTCCCCACTTCCCTATATCTCCTACGGTCCCTCTCCTTTGACACATATTTGGCAATTGAAACAAAGCACCAGATTCTCATTTTCATCTCATACAAGCCAAACATAGACCTTGAAGCACCATGGAGACAGACACTGCTACATCATATGACAGAGATAGTGATTCTACCATTGAGCTACATGCATCGAGAAGGCTTCGTAAAGGTGGAAAACATGTGAGAGAAGAGCCCACCTCATTGAATCAATTGCAGGCTTGCCCACTTGCCATGGCATGTTTTCGAGAGTTGTCATGCTATTAGTATTGTGAGATGATTGCTAGGATTCATCATCATTAGGAGTTGGATCGTTTTTTTGTATTGCATTTACATGATGGTTAGGTAACTCTTGCTGGTGTAAATTTCACTTTGACACCGAAAACCATCTCTCAAGCAACAGGAATACCGAATGTGGGTGAATAGTGGAACAAAAGATAGCAGGTGGACAGAGTGCATTATGAACCATACATCAGGCCTAGCTATGTGAGATAGCTCAGCAGGGTGTTCCCATTCCGGTTCCTAAAGGAATCCTATGCGCCTTTGATGAAACTTATTATCAGATACTTCAGTTGTGAGGGCCGATTTTCATGCCTCTATGCTTACCACATTAGATTAATGATGCATTTCACGAGAGTGAGAATGATGAACATACCTTATTTCATGTGCTGGAATATCGAGAGGATGACCATGCTTGTGCAGAAGAAAACTCTCGAGCAGCATTACAACAATATTTATCACTATGCGCTCATCAAGATCGTGGTTGTACATCAGCTTGGATAGCAGGGCATTTCATGGGAGGATTTCATTTCCTGTGATTTCTTCATAGTTCCTCAGGTTCCTCCAGAGGTTTTCCATGATGCAGGTGAACCTTCACATCAGCCTAAAGGTCACGAGACAGAGCCTATCGGTGTGCCAGTGTTTGTTACTTGTCAGAGAGGCACCAAAGTATTATTTGTAGCAGCCCGAAAAGTACTATCTCCACCCGGGGTGGAAGGGGTCTCGTTGCCGTCATCAGCAGCATAGGTACAGGTACAGGACATAGGTAAGAGGCCTATGTAGGATGAGGGCCCTTCAGGAGGCTAGGATACTGATTTCATATTGATTGATGAGGATTTGAGCTCTCCAAGCTCAAAGTTGAGAGAGACCATTCAGGAATAGAAGGCTGAGATCGATACCTTGACCGTCAAGTTGTAGAGAGCCCAATGGATCATAAAATACCTGGAGCAGTGGAACAAACAGTTGGAGGATCAGCAGACAATCATGGAGTTGCAAAACATCCGTGAGAACCGGCAAGCTGCCCGAAGAAGCCAAGACGAGATGACACCCATTGAGCGGGAGATTGAGGCTGATAGAGAGACTTGGATTGAGAGGGTCAATATACATCTTCAAAAGTTGTTGGAGAAGGCAAACAAGGAAAAGAACATGCTCAGGCACATGAAGAACCACTATTGGGCACGAAATCATTTTTGCAGAGCGAGGATCAAGATCCTGAAAGCAAGGCTAAGGAGGGCACTAAAGCGTCGTAAAAGGCATGATAGACTCCAAATTTTGGCTGAAGCTTCTTTGGCGCAGCATAGCACTTGATGGTGGGAATTCAGCCCAAATTTCAATTAATTTGGGAATTTTTTTTTCAATTTTGATTTTTTGGGCCTAAATATAGATTTTCCTGCCCGACGCGTAGCGCCACTTGGCGTGCGCTTATAATTGGCAGCTCTTCTAGAGGAAAAATTTGCATTTCTAGATTTTTCATCAAAATTTATGCATTCCTATGGATTACCTAAGGATTTTGACAAGTTTTGGGTTGCCTAAAGGGTCAAAAACACCCTAAAAATGGGCTTTCTGCCACTTTTTGCACACACAGGAAGCAGTGTTGGGAGATTTGATTTTTGGAGGGGAAAATGGAAACCAAATCTAGAAATTCCACTTGGGTTGGAAAGTAGACAGGAAGGGATTTCCAACGAGCTATCCTGCACTCAATTTGGACTTCAGGAAGGCCCTCAAAATCAGCCTCAAACTTGTGCTACGTATAGAGATTTTAGGCGCGACGCATAGGGAAATTTGGCCTATTTTTCACTCAGCAGCTCAGAATTTCGCCTAGTTTTGGCTAGTTTGACTTTTTCATGTAACTCTTGATGTAACTTGATGTAATTTCATGACCATGATGTAATTTTGGTACATTTTTACTCATATTAGTGGATTCATTCACCAAAAAGTGAAATGTAAGTGAATGAATCAGTTTCCTATCATATAGAGGAAAGTTGTTTCATTGCCTATTTTCCAGTTCCTAGTTTAGATATGGTTGAAACAGCTCCTAAAATGATGAGCTCGACCCCTAGAGGCATGGGAATGAGTTAGGCTTGTCTATATCATGTGTTTTTTAGTCATTTTCAGGGTTGGACACTTGGGATTGCTTGACACTTTATTGTGCATTTCATCTCTGCAATTTTGGCAAAGGAATAGACCAGGGTTTGCAGCACTCTTTGGGATCCATGTGGCTCTATGTTTTGATGGTGTTTTTCTCTATGTGACTATAAGTTAATTTATGTTTATGTGTATCACTTCCCTTCTCCTTTCTTCTTAAATTAAACAAATGAGTTATAAAGGTGGAATTCATTAGATTGCTTTGCTCTGCCTTCAGTTTGTTTAATTTTCCATGTTTTCATCTGTTTGAAGAGGATTCTTGAAAGCCTCTTGCCCTCTTCAGCTCCTCACTGGTCTGAACTATCCATTCATTCAATCCAAAGCATCAAAACAATTTCCTTCCTTGCCCCATTCAGAACTCTGCAAAAAACTAGGCTTCATCCCTGGAACCAAAACTGCCTTTCCCTTTGTTTCCAACAAAAACCCCAACATCAAAATCAAACTCCTTTAGTTATATACCTAGCCTAAAATTAGCCTTTGTTTCAATTCATCTCAATCCCCTTCGATTATTTTTGTTGAGATTGACCTGGAGAGAGCCCTCTCCTGTTCTGGTAGGTCTAGCTACCAGACTGAGCGTGGTTTGATGTTACCTTGAACTCTGCCTTCTTTCAGCCTGAGGTATATTTAGGCAATAACATAGTGGCGACCATACTGGGCAAAGAAAATGGTTTTCTTGTTAGTTTTATTTGTTTTATAAGCTACAGACAGAGCCTGAAGTTATGCAAGGTAGCCTTCGAAACGCTCTTGCTTTGCATTAGCGAAATTAGATAAATGCTGCTTCAGTCAATCTTCGGTCTAGTTTGTAAACGTGACACTTGACTTGTAAATTTCCCCAGTACATCAGATCGTTCTGGACTTTTGGGTGATGAGTCTAGAATTTGATAGGCTGAACAAGTTGGTTTTGTCCCTTTGAATTTTGAAAATAATTCAACACACTGGCTTCCAGAAGACATACCAGAGCAAATCTAGATCCCGATCCACCTCCAGTGTATGAAAATCCCAATCTGATTTCAAGAATTCTTCGTCGAGAAATTCCTGTGATTCCTCTTTTCAAATCTCATTCATGTCTCGCTGTGTTTGAATACCTTGAAGATCTTGAATTTGATGAACAATTTGAGTTGTCGTTGTTTGAGACTAAGTCTGAAAGTGATATTAGTTCTACAGTCATAAATCTAGAGTTTATCAAGTATCTTGAAATTGAACAGGCTAATAGATCCATTGATAGTTACATTTTGAATATTCAAAATTCTATTGTGGAAAAAAATATTCCCGAGTTTATAGAATCTGCATCTGAAACTCTTAGGCCATCAGCAGTTACTTCCGATTCACAAGTTCATACCCAGCCCCCTTTCATTCCTACCATTCCTGTGCAACCATCTATCCCTGATCAACAATCTGCAGTAGTTTTGCCTCCATCCACACCTCATACATCTACTGCTCCTACTCCTCCCATATTTCCAAATCCAATTGTAAATCCACCAAGAGCAATGGCTGCCTGATTTTCACCTCTTGTGTTGCCTCAGAAATTGGATGATATGCCCGGTGATTATCAAAGTAAGATCCCATTGTTTGATGGCACTCCTCAAAGTGTTCCTGCTCAGTAACATGTGGATAAAATGGCGGATTTCTTTGACCTTCATGAAATTGACGCAGAAAATGTGACCATGAGATTATTTGTGCAAACTTTTGGAGGAGAAGTGAGAAAATGGTTCAGAGCTTTGCAGCCTAGGAGTTTGCTACATTGGCTGAGCTTCAGAGACAATTCCTAGATTTGGGAAGTAAAGAAAGATCCTCTTCAGATCACTTCTAAATATACCAAAATCAAGCGGAATGTTGGTGAGTCTGTCCAAGATTATTGTATTAGATTTAATGCGGTTTACAATGCAATTCCTGATGATTTAAGCCCATCTAGGAGGTCAGATTTGCTTAAGTTTCCGGATGGTTTTGATCCAGACATGGCCTATCAATTACGAGAAAGAGATCCCGCCACCTTGGAAGACATGCAGAAAATTGCAGTGAGTTTTGAAGCAAATTTGAATGACAAGAGAGCTAGATTGAGAGCAGAAAAGAAAGTAGTAATTAAGGAAGAGGCTTCTACTTCAGATCAAGTACTTCTCAAGGTGGAAAAGATGATTGAAAGATTTACACTAGATAAGCCTGAACCACAAATCAGAAATCCTAACTTCCGTGGCCAGCAACAACCACAATTCAGGATCAAACAATGAGAGCAGTGAGCACAAGAACCACCAGCAGTACAGCAGGTAAAGACACCTTTACAACAGAATTTTGTTGGTCTGGAATCAGATGATGAAGATAAGGTAATAGGGGAAGAGAATCACTTCTTTACACCTGATGATATGCCAACCTTTATTACCGAAGATGAGGAGTATGCAGAAAATTCAAATGTACAAAAACATGAGGATTTTATTTTGGCAAATGAGACGGCTCTTGAAGAAGAGTCAGATGAGTATCAGAGAGGTTATATGAATGCTTTGTCTGCCTAGAAATGTCAATATTCACTTAGAAACAGAGATGTGCCCATCAATCCAATCCAAAAGAGAAAGGAAGTTTCAGCACCAAAGAATGATGCACCCATTGCACAGAAGAAGGGAAAAGAGATAGTTGATCCTACTACTAGCAAATCCCCATCAGCAAATGAAAGATCTAATCAGCCAATTGTATCGAGGGAGAAAGTGGAAAAGAAGGATGTTCTAGTCAAAGAGGTAGAAAAAGCTTCAGTTTTTAACTTAGAGAGTGAAATAGCTAAGTTAAAAGTTTCCATTCCTTTGACTGAATTGATGAAAAATAGCAGTTATAAGGGTCAGGTGTCTAAGATTCTGAATTTTGATCCAATGTTTGATATGGTGAATGTGGAAGATGATCAACCTGAGTTGATATTTGGACCAGCATTGGATGGTGAGTCTCCAGATAGTGATGTGCCTCCTTTTTATATCAGCCTTATATTGCATGATTTTGTGTTACATAATGCCATGTTTGATTCTGGAGCATCTCATAATCTCATGCCGAGAGCAATTATGGAGAAATTGGGATTGGATATCACTAGGAAGTATCATGATCTTTATTCTTTCGATTCTAGCAGAGTAAGATGCATTGGGCTTATCAAAGATTTGGTGGTTAGCTTAGATCAGATTCCGATCAAGAATGTTTTGATGGATGTGGTTGTGGCGGATATTCCTCCTAGATCTGGCATGCTTCTTTCCAGATCTTGGGGAGCGAAATTGAAGGGAACATTGCAGCTTGATTTCTCCTATGCTACCATTCCTTTGTTTGGTCAGACGAGAAGATTATATCGAGAGCAAAAGATGAAGTATATGATCACCAGCAAGGAGAAACCGGTAAATCATCCTATTAATTATGTACATATAGATTTAGAGTCTTTTGTTTTGTATTCAGATAGTTTCAATGATGTAAATAGTCAGTTAGTTGAAGCAGAGGACATTCCAAAAATCACCGAAAATTTTAGAGAGGTTTTGAAGAAAGAAAGACAAGAACTTGAGAGTTCCGTTGAGCAATCAGCCTTCCAACAGTAGAAAAAATTTGATGGACAACAAGCAGAAATAACAGAGCAAACAGAATTTTAGCACTTGGAAGAAGATGAAGATGGTTTGTGGACCATAGATTTCGTTGGTGCAGTAGGGAGTGATGGTGCTGGAATTGGCATTTGGGTACGCAGCCATTTTTTTGCCCCAAACAAGGTACCGAGTAATGTAAGGGTATGCTCTGATAAATTAGCTTTTGATTGTTCGAATAATGAGGAAAAATACGAAGCTTTGATTGCTGGTATGAAAATTCTTAGAAAGTTGAATGCTAAGAGGATTGCAGTCTATGGCGACTCCGAGTTGGTAATTAAGCAAGTGAAAGGTGAATACCAAGCTAAGCATCCTCGAATGCGGGCTTATCAAAATGCTGTTCTTGATATCTTGAAATTGTTTTCAGACTATACCTTGACTTGTGTCCCTCATATTCAGAATGGTATTGCAGATGCGCTTGCAAAGGCAGCAAGTTATTTGAATATTCCGATGAACTCAAGTAACAAATTTGAAATTCATGTGAAGCATCGTCCGACTGTCCCGGAAAATCAAAGGTATTGGCAAGTATTCCAAAATTATGATGAGATTGATGAATTTATGCAAAACAAAGGTAAATTCAAAGACACTTCAATTGATATGGAGCATGATGATGGTGAGACTAATGTGCAAGTAAATCAGATGGAAGTTTTGCAGATGAAAGATAATGTCATTCCTAAAGGCTTGATACCTTTAGAGGAGCTCTTCGATCAAGATGACGTAGCTAAAAAACCAACCTTGCGGCCAACCGAAAATGGAGTTGAAGATGTGAACATTGGATCAGCTGAGAATCCAAAGATGGTGAAATTGTCCAAAGCGTTGTCACCAGAGGTAAAAGAAAAATATGTTAGTTTTTTGTCTTTTCTTGGGACTATTCAGATTTGAAGACGTATGATACAAACATAATTCAGCACACCATTCCAATTAAGCCAAATCAAAAGCCTTTCAGGCAGAAGTTGAGAAGGATAAATCCAAAGTTGCTGCCCTCAATTGAGAAGGAAGTGAATCGATTATACAAAGCTGGTATCATTGTTCCTATAAGATTTTCAGATTGGATTTCCAATTTGGTGCCCATCCGCAACAAAACAGGGGAGATTCGTTTGTGCATTGATTTTAGGAATCTGAATAAGGTTTCCTTGAAAGATAATTATCCATTGCCCAAAATGGATCACATACTTCAGCGAGTATTTGGAGCATCTCGTATGTCGCTACTCGATGGTTATTCTGGGTATAACCAAATTCTGGTCCATGAGGATGATAGAGACAAAACAACGTTTACCACTCCGTGGGGAACTTTCCATTACGCTAAAATTCCTTTCGGTTTGAAGAATGCTGGAGCAACGTTTCAGCGAGAAATGGATATGGCATTTGCAAATGAGAAAGATGTTTTTCTAGTTGTGTATCTTGATGATCTGACAGTCTTTTCTAATTCTGATGAAGAGCACCTTTACCATTTGAAGATTTTGTTCAGCGATGTAGAAAGTATGGTGTGTCACTCAATCTGAAGAAGAGTTTGTTTGCCATGGATGAGGGCAAACTTCTTGGTCATATTATCTCAAAAGATGGCATCCGTATTGATCCAGCACGAGTTGAAGCTATTAAGCAAATTGATCTTCCCAGGAACAAAAAGGAAATTCAATATTTTAATGGTAAGATGAATTTCTTACGCGGCTTTGTGCCTAATCTTGCTGAACATCTAAGAGAGATTACAAACATGCTTAAGAAAGACAATGTAGTGAAGTGGACCGAGGAGGCGGTAAAGTCTTTCAATTTAGTGAAGTTGGTTCTTTCTTCAGCTCCGGTTTTGATCAGCGCAGATTATAATCAGGATTTTATTTTGTTTTCATTTTCTTCGGAGCATACTATGGCAACAGTATTAATGCATAAAAGAGATCATCATGAAAAACCAATTGCTTTTTTCAGTCAAACCATAAGAGATGCAGCCTTAAAGTATAACATCATTGAAAAGCAGGCTCTTGCTTTAGTGAAAGCGTTGAAATATTTTCGGGTATATATTCTGCATTCTCATATTCTTGCTTATGTTCCTAGCGCTGATGTTAAGGACGTTTTAGTGCAAACAGATCCAGAAGGGAGACGAGGCAAATGGATTGTTGCCTTGTTGGAGTATGATGTGGAGATAAAGCCTACAAAGCTTATCAAAGGACAAGGGCTAGCTAAGCTAATGGCTGAGTCGAATTTTCACGCCTCGGACATTAATCTCATTGCTGTTATGTCCGAGGAAAATGAGGAAAATTCATCAGTTCAGGTATCAGAAATCTTTGTGCTTTCTCCTTGGTATTCAAACATTGTATATGTGCTTCAAAATTTGTCACCACCGCCCGACATGGCTAGAAACAAAAGTAGAACTCTGAAATTGAAGGCTGCTAAGTTTTGTATTTTGAATAATTCACTCTACTGGAAAGATCCCGGTGGTGTTTTGCTAAATTGTTTGGTTGAAGAAGAAGCAAAGCAGTTTATGGAGGATTTTCATAAAGGAGATTGCGGGGGTCACCTTTTTTGGAAAACAATGGCCAACAAGATTTTGAGAGTGGGATATTATTGGCCGACACTTTTTGCTGATGTGTATAAGACTGTCAAAAGCTGTCATGAATGTCAGATTTTTGAAGGGAGGTAGAAATTGCAGCTTTTGCCGCTTAAGCCCATTAAGGTAAGTGCTCCTTTTCAGCAATGGGGTTTGGATTTTATTGGCGAGATCCATCCCACCTCTTCAGCTCAGCGTAGGTGGATCCTCACAGCGACAAATTATTTCACGAAATGGATTGAAGCAATTCCCACTAGGCAAGCTACAAATTCGGTAATAATTTCATTCCTTGAGAATAATATTTTGTCTCATTTTGGTTGCCCGAATAAGTTAATCACTGATAACGCAACAACTTTCAAATCAAAAAGGTTGATTGAGTTTTGTGACAAGTATCATATCATTTTGGGACACTCAACCGCTTATCATCCACAAGGCAATGGATTGGCGGAGTCTTCCAACAAATCTTTGGTTAACATCATTAAAAAGTTGCTGGAAATAAACAAGAAAAGTTGGCATAAGAAGTTTGTCAATGCACTTTGGGCAGATCGAGTGAGTCAGAAGAAATCCATTGTTATGTCCCCTTTTGAGCTAGTATATGGAGTTGACACGGTGTTTCCCACCTCTCTCGCAGTTCCAGTGGTCAAAATTCTACAGGAAGCTAGCAGTGAAGAAGATCATATGCAAAGAAGAATAAATCAAATGATCCATTTGCAGCAGATGAGAGAAGAGGTTTTTCAAAACACATTCAAGCTGCAAGAGAGAATTAAGAAAATATATGATAGAAAATCCAAAGCGGACAAGTTTCAATTGGAAGAAGTGGTGCTGAAATGGGATGCAATAAACGAGGAAAAGGGTAAGCATGGTAAGTTTGAAAATCTTTGGAAAAGACCCTTTAAAATTGCTGCATACCAGGGTGAGAATGCTTTTCTTCTGAAAGAGATGAACGGGGAAGATTTTCCAGGAGGGCCGGTCAATGGTCGACTGCTCAAGCGGTATCATTTCTGAAATGTTTTCTGCTGTTTACATTGTCACTGTACATACCATTTATTTCAGTTTCATTGCAAGTGTGTGCTGTGATATTTTCTTCAGTTTGGGGCCTGAAGTGAAGGCTATAACTCTGAAGGTTGATTTCAACTTTGGTTTGAGTTTCTCGAGTCTGGTTTTTCAGTCATTTTGGTTTCAAAACTGAGTCAGTTTGAGTCAAATTTTCAGTCAATAAAAAAGTCTTGTGTTGATTTGTCGAAAGTTATGGATTCCATAGCCCAATGGATGAAGGCACTGCCTACTCTCCCAGAAATCTGTAGTTCTTGGCACCTCCCAGGAGCTAGCATCCCCATTGGAGCTAATGTTAGGGTCGGTATCTTCATCCCTCTGTCAGAGATAAAATTTCTCTTGTTACATTTCATTTTAGGTGTCTCATTCAGTTCAGTCAGCTACATTCCATTAAGAGCATGGATCATCTGATGGAAGGGTCTTTTCTCTCATATCCCTCATGTCATGTACCTGCTGGTCCGTGTCTGTTCATCGAAATCATTTTAAAATAATTTACAGTCATGTTTGGTCCCTTGGTCAACAAAGAGTCATTTTAGGGTTTCGGTCTCATTAAGTCTAGGATTTCATTAATTTAGTCTTCAAAATGGCTAATAATGTTAGCAGGCACATGGGGGAGGTTCGAAATAAGTTTTCATCACAAAAATTTCATCGTCATAATGCTAGATAATGATTTTTCTTCAAAACTCTGTTTTGAAGAAAAATTGTCTATTTTATCATTTTGTAATAAATGCAATGTAATTTTCAAAGTTTTTCAGTTGTGAAGTTCTTCAAGCGCAGCCCTGGTCACCTTTTCCAAAATCCCATGCCAGCTATCCCTGCAAAGAACAGACAAGAGAATCATCATCAGTTCAAAAATCAAAGGAAACAAAAACTGAGTCTATTCAAAAGTGCCAAAGTTTTCAGACTTTAGAAAGTGGGTTTTTTTCAAATCAAAAATCAAAGTCTATGGTATAAAAGATATTTTTGTGTTTTCATAATTCATTTGCATACCAAGAGTCATCAAAGAGCCAAGAAAAATTGTGGAGGGAGAAATCAGTGTTCGGAGGCCGAACTGTTGGTGAGTTTACCTGCACGGTGCACTGAGTGGAGGTCGCGACGCATAAGCCAGGCGCGACGCATAGGGCTGTTTTTCACCGTGCATTTTTGAACGGTCGCGGTGCACACAGAGAGCGCGGCGCATAGGGATGGAACACTTAAATTTGTTGCCATCTCCCTCAAATTTCAAAATGAATCCGCCTCCTATGTTTCAAGTAAGTTTGTGAGACTTTGAAATTGCTATTAGCCAATGTTTGGGTTTGTTTGAAAAGGGAATATGAGAGTTTGAATGTAAAAACCATAAACCCTATCACCTTGTTAAAAATTTCTCCTAAGGGTTTTGAATTTGAAGTTTTAAAATTTGATTTTGGTGCCAAGTACTCCAACTCCATTCCCCACCTGTTGCTCCTTTCCCATCACTGTTAATATTATCATTACAGTCCTCCCCTATTCCCTTATATCCCAATTCACTCATTCCCATTATCCCTATCCCTAAGTCCTTTCATTTCCTATTATTCTCCCTTTCCCATTTCATTTGTAAAATTCCCAAACCCCAAGAATCCAAAAAATTCAGTGGCTGTCCCTTATCCCTAAGTTTGTTAAATTTTCAAAGGACAAATTATCATTTGATTAAACCCCATTGTCCCCACTGCCCTATATCTCATATAGTCCCTCTCCTTTGACACATATTTGGCAATTGAAACAAAGCACCAAATTCTCATTTTCATCTCATACAAACCAAACATAGACCTTGAAGCACCATGGAGATAGACACTAATACATCATATGAAAGAGATAGTGATTCTACCACTGAGCTACATGCATAGAGAAGGCCTCGTAAAGGTGGCAAACATGTGAGAGAAGAGCCCACCTCATTGACTCAATTGCAGGCTTGCCCACTTGCCATGGCATGTTTTCAAGAGCTGTCATGCTATCAGTATTGTGAGATGATTGCTAGGATTCATCATCATTAGGAGTTGGTTCGTTTGTTTGTATTGCATTTACATGATGGTCAGGTAACTCTTGCTGGTGTAAATTTCACTTAGACACTGGAAACCATCTCTCAAGCAACAGGAATACCGAATGTCAGTGAATAGTGGAACAAAAGACAACAGGTGGATAGAGTGCATTATGAACCATAAATCAGGCCTAGCTATGTGAGACAGCTCAGCAGGGTGTTCCCATTTCGGTTCCTAAAGGAATCCTATGCGCCTTTTATGAAACTTATTATCAGATACTTCAGTTGTGAGGGCCGGTTTTCACGCCTCTATGCCTACCACATCAGATTATTGATGCATTTCAAGAGAGTGAGAATGATGAACATAACTTATTTCATGTGCCAGAATATCAAGAGGATGACCATGCTTGTGTATAAGAAAACTCCCGAGCAGCAGTACAACAGTATTTATCACTATGCGCTCATAAAGATCGTGGTTGTACATCAGCTTGGATTGCAGGGCATTTCATGGGAGGATTTCATTTCCCGTGATTTCTTCACAGTTCCTCAGGTTCCTCCAGAGGTTGTCCATGATGCAAGTGAACCTTCACATCAGCCTGAAGGTCATGAGACAGAGCCTATCAGTGTGCCAGTGTTTGTTACTTATCAAAGAGGCACCAGAGTATTATTTGCAGCAGCCCGACGAGTACTATCTCCACCCGGGGTGGAAGGGGTCCCGTTGCCATCATCAGCAACACAAGTACAGGTACATGACAGAGGTAAGAGGCCTATGCAGGATGAGGGCCCTTCAGGAGGCCAAGATACTGATTTCATATTGATTGATGAGGATTTGAGCTCTCCAAGCTCAAAGTTGAGAGAGACCATTAAGGAGCAGAAGGCTGAGATCGATACCTTGATCGTCAAGTTGCAGTAGTGGAAAAAATAGTTGGAGGCTCAACAGACAATCATGGAGTTTCAAAACATCCATGAGAACCGACAAGCTGCCCGAAGAAGCCAAGACGAGATGGCACCCATTGAGCGGGAGATTGAGGCTGATAGAGAGAATTGGCTTGAGAGGGTCAATATACATCTTCAGAAGCTATTGGAGAAGACAAACAAGGAAAATAACATGCTCAGGCACATGAATAACCACTATTGGGCACGAAATCATGTTTGCAGAGCGAGGATCAAGATCCTGAAAGCAAGGCTAAGGAGGGCACTAAAGCGTTGTAAAAGGCATGATAGACTCCAAATTTTGGCTGAAGCTTCTTTGGCCCAGCATAGCGCTTGATGGTGGGCATTCAACCCAAATTTCAAGTAATTTGGGAAAATTTTTGTCAATTTTGAATTTTTGGGCCTAAACACAGATTTTCCTGCCTGACGCGTAGCGCCACTTGGCGCGCGCTTATAATTGGCAGCTCTTCTGGAGGAAAAATTTGCGTTTCTGGATTTTTCATCAAAATTTATGCATGCCTATGGATTACCTAAGGATTTTGACAAGTTTTAGGTTGCCTAAAGGGTCAAAAACACCCTAAAGATGGCCTTTCTGCCACTTTTTGCACACACAGGAAGCAGTGTTGGGAGATTTGATTTTTGGAGGGGAAAATGGAAACCAAATCCAGAAATTCCACTTGGGTTGGAAAGTAGACAGGAAGGGATTTCCAACGAGCTATCCTGCACTCAATTTGGACTTTGGGAAGGCCCTCAAAATCAGCCTCAAACTTGTGCTATGCATAGAGATTTCAGGCGCGACACATAGGGAAATTTGGCCTATTTTTCACTCAGCAGCTCAGAATTTCGCCTAGTTTTGGATAGTTTTACTTTTTCATGTAACTCTTGATGTATATTGATGTAATTTCATGACCATGATGTAATTTTGGCACATTTTTACTCATATTAGTGGATTCATTCACCAAAAAGTGAAATGTAAGTGAATGAATCAGTTTCCTATCATATAGAGGCAAGTTGTTTCATTGCCTATTTTCCAGTTCCTAGTTTAGATATGGTTGAAACAGCTCCTAGAATGATGAGATCAACCCCTAGAGGCATGGGAATGAGTTAGGCTTGTCTATATCATGTAGTTCTTCAGTCATTTTCAGGGTTGGACATTTGGGATTGCTTGGCACTTCATTGTACATTTCATCTCTGCAATTTTGGCAAAGGAATAGACCAGGGTTTGCAGCACTCTTTGGGATCCATGTGGCTCTGTGTTTTGATGGTGTTTTTCTCTATGTGACTGTAAGTTCATTGATGTTTATGTGTATCACTTCCCTTCTCCTTTCTTCTTAAATTAAAAAAATGAGTTATAAAGGTGGAATTCATTAGATTTCTTTGCTCTGCCTTCAGTTTGTTTAATTTTCCATGTTTTCATCTGTTTGAAGAGGATTCTTGAAAGCATCCTACCCTCTTCATCTCCTCACCGGTCTGAACAATCCATTCATTCAATCCAAAGCATCAAAACAATTTCCTTCCTTGCCCCATTCAGAACTTTGAAAAAAACTAGGCCTCCTCCCCGAAACCAAAACTGCCTTTCCCTTTGTTTCCAACAAAACCCCCAAAATCAAAATCAAAATCCTTTACTTATATACCTAGCCTAAAATTAGCCTTTATTGCAAGTCATATCAAGCCCCTTTGATTATTTTTGTTGAGATTGACTCGAAGAGAGCCCTCTCCTGTTCTGGTAGGGCTAGCTACCAGACTGAGCGTGGTTTGATGTTACCTTGAACTCTGCCTTCTTTCAGCCTGAGGTAGATTTAGGCAATAAAACAATGTACTTTCAAAAAAAACTCTTGAGGCTAGATACATTCAATGTATTGGTTAGTCTCACTTATCAACTATGCAATTTCATTTATGACATAAGGGGGTATGTATGTCAATGATAAACCTCTCTTTAATGGTGAAATAAAAAGAAATCATTTTTGTTGAAGTATGCTTTAGATGAATCAATAACAGGCTCTTGAGCTTCAAATGTAAGATTAACACAACTAGTCCTTCATACTTCAGATAATTTAACTATTCTATCATGATGATATTCAACAAAACATCTTCAAGTTGTTTAATTGAAATCTCAGCAAATAGACTTCACACAGTTTTATGAATGATATTAAGAAAGAGGCCTTGAAGATATATCTGTACTGACTTGAGGAAGGCATGCAATTATATCTAGAAATAGATACTGCTTCAATGCTCAATATACTACTTCAAGTGTAAACAAGATAATGATCCTTTTTCACTTTCATTGAACTTTTTATGCTTTAATAATGCAGATAACGCTGGGTATACTACCTTGATGTACTTCTGCCATAATACTATGATCCTGAGGACTTGTACCATACCTCTGCTTCACTGATAACACTTGGTATTATGGTGATAGGCAGGCTGCTTGATCCAAATACCAATTGATACTAATTTGATAAACTATGCAGTAATTTCACTTCAGCTCGCACATGCACCCATAGTTAAGACAACCTTCATAGTTTCTACTATTGTGCTATCCACTGTTCTTAACAACAATCATCAATATACTGAAATTGATCTTGGCATCATTAACCTTTTTCTTATTCTGTCATTCTGGTTTAAAAGAATTTCACTGCATATTCCTTTCTAGGATTACTCCAGAATCATTGTTGCTCTATATACAATTCAACTGATCTAAACAAAATGATCTTCGGGAAGAGATCTTCAATTTCTTTACTTGGAATCTACAAGGACAGACCGCTCATAGTTTTATCCCTCATTTAACTGCTTTCCTCCAAGGGGACCTTCTATAGATGAACGATGTAATGATATAATGATGATAAGAAGTTCTCTTACTCATCCTTCTTAATTTTGTTTCATTGTTAATTCTTGTAGTGTGATATACAGTGTGATCATCCTCTATGGATCTTTCCAATTCTATAGCTCAAAGCATATTTTTTGTGATTTTAACCATTCATCACTTAGTGTACTTATGTCTTCTTAGATTACACGTTCATGGCTGATGTTCCCTCTACCAGCATGGCTATTTGCTTCCTTCTCTCCTTTCATCAACCTGTTGGCTATTAAAGGCTTCAAGTATCCTTCTTCCTCTATAGTTCTCTGTCAGAGGAATTTTCCTTTCCCTTCGTGAAATTTTAGTTGTTCTTATTCATGGAAGCTCTTCTTGGACTACTTTTATGGGTAGTACTTATGAATTGCTCTCCCCTTGGGATGTTGCTTCTTATATATTGCCGGTTGGATATTTGCGTTGCTTCCTAGAGCAGCTCCCCTTGAGACTATGATGGATTCATTATTTTATTGAAGTAACAGGCTCCCCCTTTCTCTTTTCCTTCCATACTCTTTAGGGTTCTTCATAATGTCTTCACTTATTTTTGATTCACAGTTTTGTCTGATTTGATTGGATTCAATCATCTGTCTAGAGTTCTTTACTGTATATGGCAGTTTACAGTCAAATGATTTGTGACCAAGATTGAGGCATACATAACATCTTATTTTACCAAGGTACGTTTGAGATGATGTATAATATTTTATGCTCCCTTTTGAACATAATTTACATTCAAGAAGTTTATTTCCAAAATTATTGCATGCATAACAGTAGCCATGGAAATAATTTGTGTACCTGGTGATAGATTTTCTTCTCCATTTGTTTGCTTGAGGTAGTCCTTTCATTGGCTGCATCCTTTGCTGGTTGGAATGGATTTTCTTTGTCTTATAGTATGCTGCAATATGTCCAGGTTTGTGGCAGGAAAAACAAGTGATACTTCTCATGGGAGGAAAGAACCTCATTTGACAGCTTCTGAATTTATTCAATTCATATTCAGGAGTGTATGGGCCTTTTGTAGCTGACTGTTTCTTCCTCTCATTCTTTGTCCTTTCATGTTGCTATTTGTTTTTTTTAGTTTATTTACAAATCATGTGTTGGGAAAAATACTGAGAGGGGCGGGGGGAGGGGGGTGAATCAGTATTTAGGGCATACTCAAATCTTTTTACTTTTCTATTCTCTAAAACCCATACGCTACTTCACTGAGACAAACTCGCGTATACACGCGTATATCCTTCATAAAACTCGCGTATACACAGAGAAATTATTATGCATTTATTTCTTTACTTATATCTATGCATCATCAGATGCTTAGTTAGCAGTAAGCATGTGCAGTAATAACAGAATAAACCATCACACATAAGCAATACACATGAACACCAGGATTTTAGGTGGAAACCCAAGTCGGGAGAAAACCACCGCTGCCGTTGTCTCAGCCTTCAATATTTTATTATAGATAAAACATCTTACAACCATGTACTGGCGCAGACTCATACCAGCACGCAGGCACCCACCTGCAGAAGGCTACAACCTTCTCTCGTTTACCAGCCTCTCCTGGAAGGGAGCTACAACCCCCTGCTCTCGTTTACCAGCCTCTCCTGGAAGGGAGCTACGATGCCCTGCTCTCGTTTACCAGCCTCACCTGGAAGGGAGCTACAACCCCCTGACTGAAGGCTACAGCCCTCAGCACCACCATGGACCACGTTTCATCAATTTTCATACTGGATCCAATAGCTTCAATAGATCACAACTTGCAGGCCACTTTTCATCATATTTTCAGACTGGACCCACTCCACACATTTAAGATCAATCATACATCAAACTGAAACTTATACCCTTATCAATTCATTCAATGAATCATCAACCAATCAATCAACAACTTGATCTTTTCTCAACATAGTCAGCAGCATAATCAATATTCAGAAAACCCAAATCTGTATGAATACATCATAGACAGATAGCAGTAAAACATCAAAACAGATCAGACATCTCATACCACAAACTTCAGCAAGCCCTAGTTTTAATACGCGCTTTCCTTTCACTGATCCTGCATATATACGCGCTTCCATGCATATCAACCCGCGTATACACCTTCACATGCTTCAGAACTGGTTTCACATTCCATACGCGCTTTCGCTGAATTAAACCCGTGTATATACGCGCTTCCTCTGCTGCAAACAAGCGTATAGATCTTCAAAGGTGATGGGGCAGCACAATTCTTCAGAACAGATATATATCTCAGATTTTACCCTTCACTTCAGACAGATGTTTGCCAGATCACAGATCTAATCATTCCACAAACAGATCTAGAAAATACATATACATTTCAGATCTAGAGATCCCTCTTCATCATTTTCTTCATAGGTGCGTCATAGATTCAGATCTATCATCAAACTGCTACCCTTTCCATTCAGACATACTTCAGAGTGAAGTATACATTCAAACTCAGACTCATACACACACTTTGCACAATTAATTTCTTCTCCTTATATAGATTTAGCCTTTGTCAATACCATGAGCCAAAACCACATCACTTCCGATGGTATTCCTGGATGGGATCTCATAGACAATCCAGCGCTCAATACAATGGGTCAATACCATGGTAGTAACCCCTGGTTTTACATATTTAGTGCACAATTGATCATACGCGACTTGGCACGTACTTTTCCGTGTGCATACGCGCCTTCTCCTTGACAAACCCGCGTATTCCTTGTAACACACCTTTTTCATCATTATTCTTGCACATACTGATATTTCTTTCTTCTGCAACTTCTGTAATACTTGTAGAACATCAGATTTACATCATTAATAAACTTATCAAGCATCAAGAACAACTTCATTAAGTAGGTTGCCATCATCTTCATCAAGTGGGTTGCCATCAAGGACAACACTCTGCATCATATTGCCAACATCATGTTCTTGCTGGCTTCTACTTCTGTAGGAATCTTTCGAGCTGCTTCATTATCCTTTACAGATTTTACAAAAATGATATTCTTGTTATCTTCTACCTTAGACTTAGTGGTTTCTCCTTCATAGCCTATCCCAACCTTTATGAGAGGAGACCTTTGAGAATTTAGAATCTGTTCCAACTGTCCAGAACTTTTCATTTGTGGAATATTCATAATTAGTTCAATTTGGGCCTTCTTTGATTTCATCCTCAGGTTTACCGCCTCTTCTTCCAATCATCCACATTCCAGACTTTTCTCTTTTATTTTCTGTAGCAAAATGTCTTCTACTTTCCTTGCTTCTTCAAGTTGTGCCATCAGGCCAACAATTTCTTCCTTATCTTCATATTCTCTCTCATCACATATTTGCACCAATGTCTTAAGGTTTTTGTTTTCATTCTTCAATCTTTCTATTTCAGTCAAGGTTGTGTAAATTTTGGCTTTTTCCTCAACTGTAGTTTCTTCATGGTACTCACATTCATTCACCCTAGCAGGTATCTCATTTTATTGACCTTTTTCCTTTTGAAAGGAAGTTTTCTTCTTCTTCTGGTTTATCTTCTCCTTCTTGATAATGCATCCAATAGTGTCTCCTTCATGCATGAGATGCAAGCTCTTCCGGATTCCCTTTGCAGAGCTTAAATCCAGTATTAAATCAAGATACTTGTTATGAATACTATTATATATCACACATTTTTCCTCGGCATTCCACTGTTGTTCTTGCAAAGAAGGAGATTCTGTGTAGTAACCATCACATACAAGCTTCCATACCTCAGGTTCATAAGCCATTAAATCTGTTTTAGCCTTATCTCTCCATTCATGAAATTTTGTTGTATTTAACACAGGTACATTTTGATAGTCCATTACTCAACCAGATCTCCTTCAATCTATTAGGCTTACACCAAAGGAACTAGCTCCGATACCAATTGTAGAACCGTTAGTTAAACTGAGAGGGGGGGGGTGGAATTAGTTTAATACATTCATGGACTTTTAAAACTTTACTTTAAACTTATTTACACCTTAATTTCATGATCAAATTATTATTTAAAGAAACAACAATCTTAATATGTGAGCAACAAGTACTAAGAAGATTAAATACAAAACATCAACACATAATCATCATGAACAGGGAAAACATATATAATTGGAAACCCATAAGGGAGAAAACCACATCTTGTTATTGTTGTGATGCAAAGGCAAGCTCCAACTCCCTCTCACAACTAATTTTCTGTAGGCTCCAACCTACAAGAGGCTACAACCTCAAATTTTGCAAGCTACAACTTGCAAGGAAGCTCCAACTCCCATATGTTTTCTACAGGATACAACCCAGAGGAGGCTCCTACATAAACCAACTCCAACTGGACATATATCAAGCTACAACTGAAATGGAAGCACCAACTCCAATGTTTTTCCTGTATGCTACAACCTACAGGAGGCTCCTACCTCAACCAGCTACAACTGGACATCTATCAAGCTACAACTTGATATGGAAGCACCAACTTCCTCACTCTACAATGAAATCATATGCTGATTTACCTAGATATCAGCTCTGTTTTTCTCCTTCTTCATTGTTGTTGTAAGTCCTTCCAACCTTCATATCTTCTTTAAATCATCTCTGGATCTTCACAACTTCTCTATATGCTCCTTCTTCTTCTTCCACTATCTAACCTCTTTATGCATATTACAATAAAATCATTTATAGAGATCACCTCATAGCTTTTTGTATTCCATATGGGAATATGAAATGAACCAGTATGACTCTTTGCCTTCCACCTTCTCATTTTCTCGCTTAGCACATTCATGATGTTACAATACTATGTACTCATTTCAGTATTACATTGGAGTTTTGCTTTACCTACCGAAGACTTTCCTTTGCATCACAAACAATATAAAAATAATAATACATTTTCAGTTACAATCAATTATTTACTCATCCCATTAGTTTTTTCGTTTTGCTGTGCGTTTGGCCTCTTCTACTTGTTGTCCTTAGGTCTTTTCTGTTTCTGCCTTTTTATTCCAGCTTTGCTGCATAAATTCCTTGTTTCTTTTGTTACCTGTGTCTTTTCTGCCACATTTAACCTTTTCATCTGCCTTACTGCTGCAACACTATTCTGCACGAGTTCCTGTTCCTTTGTTATGCATTCATGCCATTCCTTTGGGACCTATGGGGTATGGCCCACATAACACTCCCTTTATACACGCGACAGATTACACATCCAAGTTTTATCAACATACATATGTTTTACAATCAAACAACGCATATATATAACATACATATGTTTAATGATCGAACGACACATATATATAACATACATATGTTTAACAATCAAACAACGTGTATATACACGAAGCGAGGCTTATAGGGTCCCACAGTACTTTGAACCAATCAAAATTCATCGCAACCTTTTCCCGTAGGTTTCCCACTTTACAATTAGCGATATACCCTAAAACCATGCGATCTGTGATTTGCGCTCGTGCGTGGTGTTACCATGTGGGCTCCCTTCATCGTATCACGTCACTTGAACCTTACCGCATTGCAACCAAAATAACATTCTTTCTGATGTCTTGAAGTTAAACCCTATATCTTGCGGGATGCGATGTTGCGTGAGGTCGACAAATGTCCCTCCATTTCGCATCACAAAAACTTTAACTTAACTTGCGGTCGCCTTCTTGCTATCCCTTAAGCGTTTTGATGTGTGGTATGTGGGCGAGGTCCATGTCATTATGCCATGTCACCGCTGTCACCTTGCCACGTCATCATAAATTCCTACGATATGTGGGGTCGGGGCCACATCATCTTGCCACATCATTTCCATGTCATCGCCATGTCATCGCCACGTCATCTTCATGCCACTACTACGTCATATTTATGTCACTGCCACGTCATATTTACATCACTGCCACGTCATCTTTCGTACTTCACAGTTCACAACTTATAACTGTTTAGCTTAGTGGTTAACTCTATTTCGTGCAGTTTGCGATATTGCACCGTGCCACCATGTGTCCCTGCTCTACTTCGCTTCACAACTTCTTTAACTTACCATGCAATGCCTTAACACTTAACTCTTAAATGTTGCGATTTGTGACATCGCTCCTGACGTGATTCGATCTCTGCCGTCCATATCTCACCTTTAATTTTGCGATCTAATCTTGAGCGTCCGTTCACCTCCCTTGGAATTCTTCAAAGAATTCTCTGCCTTAGTCAAATTTTCATTTGTTTTCACTATCTCGCTCTGTGACTCTAGCTCTTCCTGCTCTCATCTCTTCCTCTTGGCTCTTGTCGTTCTCACCTCTTCCTCTCGACTCTCGCCGCTCTCGCCTCTTCCTCTCGTCTCCCACCTCTTCCTACTTCTGCTATGTGCAGGATCTCTGGTCCTTGTTGTGTCTAGCAAATCCAATTGGCTTCAACTGTCTCTGCCTCTTTTCTTTCTCGGCTCCATTCACTGCCTGTGCTACATTCTCTGCCTCTTTGTTGTCTCTGTTCCCTTAGCTGCCCGTGTTGCATTCGATGCCTATGTTGTCTCTGCCTCTTTTCTATCTCTACTCCATTCGCTGCTTGTGCTACATTCACTGCCTCTGTTGTCTCTTCTTCATTTGCTACCTTTGGTGCCATATTAGCTGCATTCTCTTCCTCGGTTGCCTTTCACGACTTGACCCACTGCAGTTGCCTTTGGTGCCTTTCACTGCCTTAACTGCATTTTTTCTTTTACTGCTTCTTTGCCTTAAGTAATCATGCTAAATCTTATCCATGCTTATCCTTTGCCTCTTTGTTTCTTCTCTCAGCTTTAGTTTATACTTCTATGGCTACTTGTTTGCCTCTCTGCTGCACATTGCCTGATCTTCTCCTTTGCCTTATAACTGCTGCTTCTTTGCTCCTTTGAAATCAATGATAATTTTTGTGTAACTCCTTTCTGATCCTTTTCCATCAATTACAATATTTCCAACACAAAGATACAAATGAAATCATTTGTTCAAGTACTTGATCTGACCCCTACTAGCCATGACAAGAATTTCGTCAAACATGTCACAAATATGGAATCTACAGATCATAACAACATATCTGAGCCTATGGGTATCATACATATTTGATATTTGCAAAGAAGCATTGTTGCCATATAAAACTAGCTACATTATCATCTATTAGGTCATATATTCATTGTACATTCATTTTCTAATGAAAACATGATGAAAACCATACATCAAGTCTGCCATAAAACATACTCATAACTAGAGTATAACCGACCAAAATAACAAGGATATAAGAACAATAAAAAACACATATGAACCAATACATTTACACATGAAATACCAAGGATAAGAAGCACTTATTAATGAATGAAAAATACCAATGGATGTGGGACTTCCATGAACCACCCGACCATAGATTGGGTTGAACAAAATATTTCTTTCAGCCAATCAACCCCGTGCCATATTCCTAGCATGAATGTGGGACTAAAAACCAAAAAAATCAAGGTTTCATTAGGATTTACCACAATCCCTACCAGATCATTGGGCCTTAAATAAGCATGGATGCTACTGGATTTATCCACCTACATCATGAGGAATTTTTCTGCCTTGTAGTCTATAGGATTTACCATATATCCTGCCATTCACCGGTCGAGAATTCCTAGGCCTAATCGAGGCTCCACCCTCCAGGCTTTATTGTATATATTTCCATGCACTGATCGAGGATTACTAGGTATAATTGAGGGAACACACCTCTAGGATTTATCGTATATCCTACCATTCACTAGTCGAGGATTCCTGCGCCTATTGAGGCACACAAAATCCGGCTTTACTGCACTCCCACCCTCTTCAGTCTAGGGATTCATAGGCCTTGTGTTATTTCTTTCAGAGACCACTTCACTCAGTTTTGAAACCATCTGACAATTCAAATAAACCAAATACAAGAGAACCCACCACACCATGGCTATCCGGAAATGGAAAAGCAAGTTTGAAGAACACTATCACGCCTGGAAAATCCCATGTAAATGATAACAAGAGAACCAAATACACACATGCATGTACCGTGCATGCCAAATATAGCAAGGAAATCACACATGCAAATCCATACCTGAAATAAATCCCGCAGTAACCACTTGATATTGCTCTTCCTTGCTTGATCTTTTCTTTCCTTTGTCTTCTTGGTCCTTCCTTTGATTTCCTTGATCCAATGCTAGAGTGATCCAAGATAAATCTAAGTTTCCAAGAGTGTGAGAGAGAGAGAGAGAATAGAGAGAGATCTCCAAAAATAAACTGAAAAAATTCTCTGAATTGATCCTCAAAAGCCTTTTTATCAACGAGGCCTCTATTTTCTTCATTTTCCATTATTTTCCTTCATTTTCCTCCTCACATGCAACCTCTAACCTTTCACCTTCCTTCTCTTATTTTCATAAATAAATGTCAATTAAAGCATATTTCCTTTTCAAATCCTTTGCCACTTTTTTTTCCAATTTCCTTAGCCACAATAAACCAAATGAACACCCACACTAAGATGTTTTTGCCCAACACTCAGTTTGGAATATGTGTCTTGTTGTGACTTGTTTTGACATTTTATATGGTGTATTAATTTTAATATATCTTTTGAAAAAAAAGGGCATATATATGTACAATTTTTTTTTTGAATAAATGGTACTCTAAACAATCGGCATAGTAGTTGGATGCAGACAAAATGGGACCCTCCTCTAGAGCGCAATTTATGCCGCTGATCCTGTGGATATGTCACTGTTTCCACGATGCCGCAAACCCGACACCACTAAAAACACAGGTGCTATGGTAAGGGGTGCCTTCGCAAAATTTTTGACTCACAATGAATGGTTCAGATTAACTACGGGGGCACAACTCCGAAAGCTTTCCTGTATAGCGGAGACCCTCCGTAGTGATGACAGCAGGCGAGCCTGCGACATCAGCAACTGAGCCAGCCATGTCATTATTCCACATCACCATCTCATGTGTCATTTCGTCTTTATTTTGATCCATATTTATTTAATCTCCATGAAACATCATTTCCCATCGAGTTGTGCTTTGTCTATAAAATGGTTTGTCCTCATATTTTGTCGATGTCCTCTCTTGAGAAGCTGGAGTTTCCAAGTTATGTACCAATGTCCAAGTCACCATTTGCATTGTCAGAGCCAGGTATTTCACATAATTTCACTTTAATATTTCAGAAAATGGAAAAGAAAATAGTTTTGGTCGGGCCTTCCACCCACATTCCTTAGATGGACACTGAAACTACATTATAGACACAATTTGTCCAGTCAAACATCCTCTGTTTTACCAACATGCCATTCTGAACCAGTCCAAGTTTCCAGCCTATTCTACTCTAGTTAAGTCAGGAGTCGTGTTAGCATTTGTTTCACAAACCTATATTTTCCCAGAATTCATTCATTGGCTGGTTTCGACTATGTACCCTAAAAAATGTTTTATGATGAACCAATTGGGAGAAAATGTTTTCCAAGTATCTGCTCTATTAATTCAGAAATATCTCTGTTATCCCTCTGTAGATTCATATTTGAGTTTCGCTGATGAATTTATATCCACGTATTTTCAATATTTACCTAGACTTGAGTTTTCTCAAATCCTATTTTATCTAATGCCCAAAAAAACACAGTTTTCCCTGAACTCAAATAATTTCTCTTTGAATCTCTTTACTGAAGATATAAGACCAGTTCTATATATTTTGGCTAAAATTTTGGGCAAAGAGGATGATGCAATGATAGATAAAACAATTTTGGGGATGTTTTCTCTAATGATGAAGGCTGGGGTGGTTTTATATATTCCTGTTTACTTGGAGAACTTTGTCAATAGTCAATTCATGAATCTTTCTCTTATTGAGTGTTTTAGGTTTCCATCCCTGGTTAATTATTGGTTTTTATACAGTCATGTGGAAAGCTTTACTCAATTGGGATTAAATGTTGTGTATGCAAATAAAAACAAGTAGCCAGTGATCTTTTGGACATATATAGTAAGGAAGGAGGTGGGAAATGAAGGCCTGTTTGATTTTACTTCTTCTTTTCTTCCAATTTTATATTCAATTTTGAATGGATCACCTACACCACGTTTGTTTCCCAAAGCCCAATTATTTTTACAATTAAGTAAAGATGTGAAATTTGGGGATTGGTTTGCTTTTGAGGATCATACATAGATCAGGTTATATGGAGCTGATATTGAACCTTTTAGATTGCCTACTTTTTCTCCTTTTTCTCCAAAGTCTTAATGTGGATCAAATTAATGTTGTGCTTGTGAAAAAGGTTCATCTATTTAAATTACCCAAGAGTATGGGCCCTTTTATTGTAGATATTAGAAAATTAAATTGAAGAATCTCATAAAATTCTGGATTCATGCATTTGTTGTTAGAGGAAAAATGGGCTTATGGACCACATCATGTGATCTCAAATCGCAGACTGGAAAATGGATATGCTCCTTTTTTTAATGAAGCCAGAGCTGAGGTGAAAAATCTGGAAAATGGTGGACATTCTTCTACATCTGTGCAAATGGAGGTAGAAACCCCACATCCCAATGAAAAATGCCTCAAAACGGGAAGAAAAGAAGTATTTGACTTGGAGGGTGATGCAAAGAAAGAAGCCAAGAAAATAAAGATAGTGGATGAAATTAGTTCATCAATCATGCGGGGATATTCTTTTCACTTGGGGGAAACTTCCTGTACTCCCTCATATTCTATTTCTGAGGACACATGCCATGATTCTATTTCAAATATCAAGTAGGTATTTTCATAGATTTAGGAAAGAAATAACAAGATAAGGGAGAATATAGAATCTCAACTAGAAGCCCAAATATCTCCTGAGCATACTAGATTTCTATCAACAATGGATTTGGAAAAATATAAGCTAAGGATAGTTTTTTCTCATCCTTTAGCCATGAATGTGACATCCTCTGCTGCTTTCAAAACTGTTAATTAACAGTTGATGCAAAAAACATTCCCCTCCTGGACAAGATTAACCTTCATATGCAAACTAGTCATTTGATTTTTAATGATCAGAACAAGACAATATCAGCTACTGCTAAAGCTGAAAACATGCTAAGTAAGGTGCTTAAACAATTAAAATTGGAGAAAGAAAATTCAAGAGCTCACTCCACACAAAATGAAGAATTAAAAAGGATCATTATCAAGATTGGAGTAGACCCTGAATATAAATAAACAGTTCAGAAGCTGTTGCTGAGTGCTGAATGTGAGATTCAAATCCCGAAGAAGAAGATTAAGCTTCCCACTGGAGAACACCCAATGGCTACAAAGGTAGCTCAAGTAGAAACAAATAAAGAGAAGTTGTTGTAGACTTTATTGACCAAGGATGAGGAGTTATCCAAATTGAAAGAGATGAATGATATACTGCAAAAGAAGATAGACTCTCATGTCTGCACTGTTTTTATTTCATCAGATTCTGAAGATACTGTTTCCAAACTAACTCAAGTCATGAATGAGTTAATAATGGCATAAATTGATTTAAAAAACACACAAAGAGACCTGCAAAATGCTTGCAAGGTGATCAATGTCATAGAACAAGAGGTACAAACCACCAAATAAAATGAAGAAAAGTACAAACAAGATTATCAGATTGCTTGTCAAGAAATCAAAGAACTGAAGGAGAAAGTGAAAGGGAATATGTCCCTCATTTAGGCTAGGGAAATCATATGGACTGACATTATTGAAGTTTTCAAGAATGTGTGGGATTTGCTCATTATAATTGGAGAAGAAAAGAGTATTGTGAGAGATTTGGAAGGAGTTATTGTGACAAATAAACAAAAGTCACAAAAAAGAGCTTTGTATGCTAAGAGGCTTATTGATTTTATAAACTCTAAGTCTACATAGTAACTGAAATATTTCTGTATTGAAGATAGGACCCAGTGTGTGCTAGTGCTGAACAATATGATTGTGAAGAATTCATATAGGAAAGGTGCAGAGAAAAAGTTGAACAAAGTCAAAGGATCAATGAAAAAGTTTAATATTTTATCTGATAAGAGAACCAGGGCTGGTCTACCATCTTATTGGGATCAGCAGGGAAACTTACAACCTTGGGAAACATATGAGACACTACTTGCAGAAGAAAAAAGTAAGATTGGAAATTCCCATGAGAATACTGTTGTTCTAAAATGAGCCACTATTGTCAATTACCTACATAAAGACTTTCAAATGCTATGGATGATGAAGACTTTATTTGCAGAAAGACCTACATATTCTAGGATCACTAATTTCCGGATGGCACTTGTAAAACTTGTTAATTGTTCTAGCTCAAATGTGGACTTGTGGAGGAAATGAAAAGAGTGGATGTCTCCACAAGAAAAGGATACAAAATCATGAGCCTCCTCTATTCCGGGATCTGAGGCTACTCAGTGACCGAATGTTTTATTTAATATTTTACTTAGTTTTCTGAAAAAACTTTTAATTTTATATTTCCATGTAATGCCCGAAATCAAGTAGTTTAGGAAGTTGAAAATTTTATAATTTTCCATTTTGTGATGTTGTATATAAGAATTTTTCTGAAGGGGAAAGAGGTTCCAGATTTTTGGACCTCAGAGCATCACAATTTTTTTTACTTGAACTTTATGATAATGAATAAATCGTTCAGAAGAATTTCCAGAAATTGATGAGTATGATTAGTCTTTCCCGTTTCATCATATGTTTATTTTCTCTTCTTAGAATGAAGTAATTTAACTTCTGGTCTCTAATATTACATCATGATTTAGATTTAAATACCTTAATGAAGCACTCCTTTATTCTGATTTCATTTCTTTCAATCATGTTCCTCTAAAACCAAAGATTTAGATTCTTTGTTAGCAACTTGTTATCAAAAAAGTTTCCACCAACATTTCTACGTGACTCATGTTCATTTGTATTCATCATTTGAATGCACTATGAGGGGTTTATTTTTGTTATAAATATTCATGGGTTTTATGTATTTCATTATGGGGTTTTCAAAATGAAAGGGAAACAAATATTTTATTTCAAAGTTATGGTAAATGTCTTGAGCATAGATCTCAGCACAACTTGAGATTGTTTCTCAAGGGACAACATGTCCCATGACCTTGGTTATTATTTTTCCTTTACTAAATTTATTACATGGATTTTTTACCAGGGTTGTTACAATATTGGTCCTACTACTTTCCACAAACTATTTTTATGCATTAAAAGTAATTTAACAAGTGTGGATATATCCTCTATATGTGAAAATGGAGTTTCCATAATGTTTCTTCTCCAAAACGACAGTTACGGTAACATTAATTTAATCATTAACATTCCCATAGTTTCATGAAACATGTCATTTCATTTATGCATATGCATCTAATAAAAAATCATAATGTGTACCAACTAACATCACCATTGAATCATCAATTTGTAAAGTTGTGAAATTTGAACAAATAAGGTAATCAACATCGACAAATTACAAATAGTTCTAACATTAAGCTAGTAGAACCATCAAATCAATCACTTTAACGACACTAATGTATCATGATCAAAGTTATTTGTCACCTTCAATAAATTTAAATCATAGGTATGTATTGTTAAACCAATATTAACTTTTGCAATCATAGTAGTTATATTGCACGTGCATAAAAACTTAAAAAAGACTTTAATCATTCAATACACTGATTTATAATCAATGTGTAAGTGTAAGTAAAAATTATGGTAACAATCCAAACATTCCCAGTTACCAACAAACCAACATCATGAAGTAAACTACCACAATCACTTATTTACAGTTTGTAATAAGCTTTAATCAAAATGATTCATGCATATAAATTTTAATAGTTAGTCATGCAATAATAACTAATCAATACTACCAACCATCTTAAATTCAACCACAACGAGACTGAATCGTCTTTTAGCCATTATAGTCAAGTCTTACCACCTGTTTCACTGTTCATATTTAACATCTAAATTTGTTATTTCAATTCCTTTTAAACATTCTATTGTTGTCTTCACGAATAAACCCCACCTTTCTACATTCATTTGTTTCACACAAAATCAGTATATGCATTTATCCTTTATAAGTAGTGAATTGTATCTTTAGTAATTTTCATTAGATGCACCATGACCATTATCATAATATTATTGATGCAAAGGTTGGTAGTTAATTCTCACTTTCATTAGTGAGTGCTCAGGATTTTTCATAGGTGCAACAAAGGGTTTATTGTCTTTTATCCGCATCAATATTTAAATGTAATAGCAAATTTTTTTAACATAATTTATTACTTACTACTTTTCAATGTGATTATAAACATGCATCATGCATATCATGTTAAAATTAGTCTACTGCATATATCGATATGTAGTTTGTTATAATCTATAGAAATTATACAACATGCATGTATATATTGGATTCACCCGATCTAACAATGTAATAAAGTTAAATAGTGAATCGCTTTTACAAATATTTTGTGGAATTAAAAAGCCAATCGCTAATCACATGAAGTAAAGAAGAATAAAATCAAACACAACAAAAATAATTTCTTGGGGAAAGCTTGCTGCTCAAAACCCCACTATCTTCTATTGTATATTCAACATGGATCATGAAACAATTACATAAAAAACTCTTCTCACAAGAGCCCTCCAGTACTCAGATAATTTTCTCACACTGTCATACAAAAATTGATGAATACTTATCCAATTTACTGCCTCCAGACAACCTTCCTTGCTTGCGCAATCCCTAAAGATAGGAATTCTTACCTTCATTGACTATGAAAGTATCATGGGCACTCCAATGGGTGTTTGGTTGCATGTGTGCAACCCAATAATCCTACAACTGATAGTCAACTTCCCTTTCACCGAGATCTCAACTGGGTCTCCACTGGATCTGACATGCATGAAGCTAATAATAGTAAATCCTTAGTTTCATGTGAGATCACTAATTGTGAATTAATTAATATTTAGTTCAATTTATCTCTCACTGATCTAGGAGGATCTTGTTTAGTATAGATGGGCAAAGAGGTCCAGTCAGCTCCAGTAGTCCGATGTCCGGTTCAATCTTCATACCATCAGTTTCACCAGGGAAGAAGTCCTCAAGTTGATCATGGTTCAGTGTAATGGTGTAATTTGGAGTTTTGATGTATAAGGGTTCATGGTGATGTAATGGTCCTAGTTCTAAATCAAAGGTTAAATCTTAAGGTGAAATGATGTAAAAGGAAACAAACCTAGACCTAAACCTTAGCTTTAAGACCTAACACCTAAAACTATGTGCTAAACCTAACACAATTACATATATGGTCAAAACCCTAGCGCAATGTAATATATGTTAAAAAACCCACTTTTGGTCTTATAATAAAAACAATAAAAACAATGTCACAGTTCTAACCGCGGCATGTTAGACTGCATCGGAGTTGGTTAGCAATGTGAGCAAGTAGAAAAATGTGTCAAGTTCAACACTATAAAAACCATGACATTATCTTCCATGGAGGACATTGAGTGTATTTGAGTTTAGCTTCAGAGGGATAGAGGCAGTTTATTTTCAGCATAGCTCGATCGTACGAAGGCAGAATTGGGCATAGATATAGCCATTGGAAAGCTGAGAGAGAGAGCTTCCTGTTTTCCGTGACCAGAAGTGCCTGCAAGCATAGTCAGTCTAGTGTTTTTTCTGTGTAAATACTTACTCGGATCAATCCTAATAAAGCAGACGCCCAACTTGAAAGCGGACCCGGAGACATAGTCCACCAGGGATGAACTTTGTAATCAATGTTTACTGTTTCTTCTCTTTGTTATTTGATGTGTTTTCATTCTTAATTTTCTGTTGGTTTAAGTTGGATAAGATTTTCCTTCAGTATTCCACATAAAGCATTCATCAGTTAACAATAAATTCAATTAATGGAAAACTAATCAAACTATCTCAGCACATAATCGATCACATTTAGATCATATATTTTGGTATTAGAGAAAGTTGTGATTTGTAGTTTGTTTTCCAGTGGATGTTAACTAGGTTGAGATTGCAACATGGAGAAGGAAAGCTTGAAGATTTTTATCCAGAGATTGGAAAGCAGAAATTCGTTCATCAATCAATGATGACAGGGACTGAAAACGTTGAAATCGGTGAAACTCCTGAAGTGAAGCACATGGATGATAATCAAATTCAGCAAATGTTTCTAAACATGCAACAGATGTTGGGAGAACTATACGAAGATAAGAAGGTGAGAGATGAAACTTCTTCATTGAAGGCATCAAAGAAGGACGAGGGTAAAGGAAAATCATATAAACCTCCTTCTCCTCCATCATCTCCATCATCATCTTCTTCATCTTCTTCTTCTAGTTCTGAATCTGAAAAAGAAGAGAAACCTCAAAGTCCACTTTTATGATGGTGAAATGAACCTAGAGAAACTAGATAATTGGATAAAATAGTTAGAAGTTTATTATCGGATTCAAAACATTACTGATGATAAGACAAAGATCTAGTTAGCTACTCTTAGAATGGGGGGAATTGCTTTAATCTGGTGGGAGAGTAAAACACATATAGATTTAAAGAGTAAAGGAAAAGTTATCTCCTCATGGTCTAAGTTTTTGAAAGCTCTAAAGAAACAATTCTATCCGTTGGGTTACACACAACAAGCTGTTATTGATTGGAAGTGTTTGTGACAAGGTAAGGGACAAATTTTTCAAGAGTTCACTCTGGAATTTAGGAAGAAAGCATTGGCGCTTGGTATTCCTTTGGATACACGAGAAACTTTGTTAAAGTACATTGGCAATTTACATTCATATTTATAGCATACATTATTGATGTTCAATCCTAATGACTTTGATGAAGTATGTGTTCAAGCCATACATGTAAAATCAGGTGGCATGCAATTCAAGTTTTCACCAAAGACATCCAAACAGTTGGAAACCAAAGACAACAAGAAGAAGGTCAGATCGAAAGGAAAGAAGACAACTATAGCTCATAAGGAAGATGAAAGACCTATCTGTACTCACTGCCAGAGGATCGGGCATGATGAAGCAAGATGTTGGAAACTTCACCCAGAACTCATGCCAAAGAAGTTCCAAAAGAAGAAAGGTGAAAATAAGGTTGATACAACAATCCAACAAGACTTGGACTCCGATTCAATTGATGAAGGTAAAATAACTGCAATGGTTATGGCAGGTAAAACTTCTGATGGTAGTTCAAGTTCAAGTACTTCTGCTTCTTCAAACATTAATCACCTGGATGAAGATAAAAGAATTGAGCTATTTCATATAAGGGCAATTTCTAAGAACACGAAAATAGATACATTATTTGACACATGGTCACAGAAAAATTTGATATCTGAATCACTGGTTAAGAAATTGGGTTTGAAAACAAATAATCATCCAAAACCATATCCATTAGGTTGGTTAAAGGAACATACTCAGATTATTGTTACCAAACAGTGTCGATTAAAATTTTCCATCACAGCTAATTACATTGATGAAGTGGATTTAGATGTGATACCATTAGACATATGCGGAATACTGCTAGGGAGTCCTTATCTCTATGATCGTGGTGCAATATTTCATAGGAAAGAGCATAAGTATCATATTAAGAAAGATGGGATTGAATACATTGTTCGGGCACATAAAATAAAAACTCACTTGGATTTAGTTAATGCTAATTAGATGAAGCACTTAACAAGTTCAAGTAAGAGATATATACTCATGTTTGTTAAAGAACAACATAAGGATCTTAATGATGCTTGTTCAGGTTGTGAATATCAGTTTAAAGATAGTTTGTTTAAAGTGGTAGATTCATTTCAAATTCTATCTAAAGAACCAAAACATCTACTTCATAAACAAGAAATGCAACATGAGAAACAGTTGATGTCTGTTGCCCCTCTTCCTAATAGTATAATGTATCACAAGTTAGTTATAGAGCACAAAGAAATAAAGAAAAAAATTCCAGGAATGGTTGGAAAATAATCCATGTGACCCAGTTCATCTCCATGTGGTTCACCCATAATTCTGGTTCCTAAGCAAAACAGGACATGGAGAATGTGTGTCAATTTAAAATTTTTTGATTCAATTAAGCATAAAAATTTCACAACATTATTAGATCATCAACAACCATTTGAAGTTAAAACAGATGATAGTGGTTATGCAATGGAAACAATGATTCAAATAGATCATCAGCCGCTTCAATACCTTCAGTCACATACTAAGTTGCAACAATCTCACCACTACAGATGGGATTTCTTCAGAAAATTCACTTAGTAATTATGGACAAGAAAGGTGTAACAAGTAAATTAGCTGATATGTTGTCTAGATTGTCTTTGAATGCTTTAGTAGAACTGCAGAATAGTTCATTGAAACATGAAATTTATGTAGAACATTATAGTACTGATGATGATTTTAAAGATATTTATGAATAACTATCTCATGGTACTCAGATAGAATAAGTCAATTATCATATTCATGATAGGTTGTTATATCATCTGGGTAAGTTGTGCATATTGCAGATAGAAAGAGCGCAGGTTATTCGAGAAGCTCATCCTTCTCGGATTGCAGGACATTTTGGCGTAAGAAAGACTATGGTGCAAATTCAAAGGTATTGTTACTAGCCTCATATGTATGAAACAATTGTGAAGCACATTAAGGGATGTGTGATGTGTTCGACAAGAAAGCCAAGCAATCGAAAGATTGGTTTGTACATGCCAGTTCCAGTTCCTTTGCAGCCATGGGACAACATGGATTTCATTGAAGGACAGACATAAATGGTAAATAGGACGGGGATACATATTCTTCGAGGTTACTCCAGTAAACATCCTAAGTTGTGGGATGAATCTTTACATTATGTGCATCATGCTTACAATCAAGCCTTACATTCTTCTCTAACTGCGCCATGACAAGCATCGAGTTAGGCCAAGTATAAATTGCGCCACGACAAGCATTGAGTCGATCATCATTTTCAGGTCGGCGATCAGGTATGGTTGTATATCATCAAAGACAGGTTGAAAGGAGAGGGTAAGAAACTGAAATATATCAAGTATGGTCCTTTCAAGATTATTGAGAAGATTGGAAATAATTCATTCTGATTAGATATACCGCCTTACATGCATATTTATTCAGTTGTGAATGTAGAAAATCTGAAGTTGTATGAACCTCCGATGATCATTAATCTCGAGGAAGATACACATATTACTACTATTGATGAATTAGCACCTGAGTATATGAATGAGTTGCAGGAAGACACCATCTTGGACAGGAGAGTTCGTACTTCCAGACGAGGAGATGTGGAATATCTTCGAGTGGCACTTAAAGGCATGAATCCGAGCAAGGCGAGATGGATAGAGATCAGAAAAGTAAGGGATTTGTACCCTCACCTGATATCTATTTAAAATCAAAATTTTGTGGTCCAAAAGCTTTCAAGTGGAGAGGATTGATCCAGGAGGATCTTGTTCAGTACAGATGGGCAGAGAGGTCCAGTCAACTCTAGTAGTCCAATGTCTGGTTCAGTCTTCATACCATCAGTTTCACCAGTGAAGAAGTCCTCAAGTTGATCATGGTTCAGTGTAAGGGTGTAATTTAGAGTTTTGATGTATAAGGGTTCATGGTGATGTAATGGTCCTAGTTATAAACCCAAGGTTAAATCCTACAGTGAAATGATGTAAAAGGAAAAAAACCTAGACCTAAACCTTAGCTTTAAGACCTAACACCTAGAACTATGTGCTAAACCTAATGAAATTACATCTATGGTAAAAAACCTAGCTCAATGTAATCTATGTTAAAAAACCCACTTTCGGTCTTATAATAAAAACAATAAAAACAATGCCAAAATTATAACCGCGACATGTTAGACTGCATCAGAGTTGGTTAGAAGTGTGAGCAGGTAGAAAACCGTGTCGAAAATTTTATTTAACCACCAGAGTTATAAGGCTGCGTCAAAACCACGCCAACATGTGAACGAGAAAACAAACCGCGGAGTTAAACAAACCACCGAGAGTTAACCGTGGACGTAAAATCGTAACCACCGGGATCATGTGACTGTTTATCGACATTTTATATAGCCGGAACTGCCGGAATTGACCGGAACCGTTGGATTGACCGCTCACATACCGCTATCAACCCATCCTCTGCACAGTTATGCTGACCATCGGGGTTAAATCCTTATCCAAAGTTATTTTTTGGTTTTGAAATTAATTTGCGCTAAGGTTGTAACTAACACCTTATCCTCTATCACTAGGTGTCATTACATGAGAAGACTGAGACCCTAATTACAGATTTTTCTCAACCATAAGCCTAAATTGGCATAACGAAGTTTGAGTTCAACACTATAAAAACCATGATATTTTCTTCCATGGAGGAAATTGAGTGTATTTTAGTTCAGCTTCAAAGGGATAGAGGCAGTTTTTTTTTAGCATAGCTCGACCGTCTGGAGGCGGAATTGAGCGCAAAGACACGCATTGGAAATCTGAGAGAGAGAGATTCCTGTTTTAAGTGACCAGAAGTGCCTGCAAGCATAGTATTTTTGGTGTTTTTTCTGTGTAAATACTTCCTCGTATAAATCCTAATAAAGCGAACGCCCAACTTGAAGCAGACCTGGAGACGTAGTCCACCAAGGATGAACTCCGTAATCAATGTTTGATGTTTCTTCTCTCTGTTATTTGTTGTGTTTTCATTCTTAATTTTCTTCTGGTTTAAGTTGTATATGATTTTCCTTCAGTCTTCCACATAAAGAATTCATCAGTTAACGATAAATTCAATTAATGGAAAACTAATCAAACTATCTCAGCACATAATCAATCACATTCAGATCACTCACTAGTGTATCTTTAGTTACAACTAGCACAAATGAGTTTAACTCACTTAACTGAGTTAAATTGACTACAACCTGCATTAAATAATGCATCACTGCACTTCAAACTCTGTTACAATTAGAATTACTCTGCATGCCTCACCAATTACCTCTAACTCGAAATCCACTAGCTAATTGAGTTTATCACTCTCATTTATCATTGAGAATATATTACAATTTATTTTCCATCTTAATTAAGGGATAACTAAAATATACATGCACCGAAAATAGCACTGTGGGCCCCACCCTAATGTAGGTTCTTAATGCACTAGGCGTGGGTGTTGAAATTTTCTTGTCGAATCTCAACACTCCCTCTCAACAAGAAAGGGATTATCCTTCACCCCGATATTGTCTCTATGGTATTCGAATTTGCCCCCGGTGAGCGCCTTCATCAGATTATATGCATCCTCATCTTTCATGGGAATGTATTGAAGCAACATTATTCTTCTCTGCACACAATCTCTAAGATGATGGTACTAGATATCTATATGCTTGGACCTATCATGAAACGCATGATTAATCAAGAGTTTAATGCAACTCTGATTATCACAATGAATCACTGTCAGATCCATCTGAGAACCAAACAAACAAACCAAAATATTTCTCATCCAGGTAGCCTCACATGCAGCTTGACTTGCTGCCATGTTGTGTAACCAGCTCCAAAAATAGAAGAAAAGAGATATCAACGCCTTAGAAATAAGCCACTTCAAGGGGGCAACCTCCAATGCATTACAAAAATGAACAATTCTTGGATGATCCAATTTACAAAACCTCCTTTCTATATATAGGAGTCCATGGGGCCATAATGTAATCCTAGTGGGCCACAATGTAATCCTAGCCGACCTAACAATAATAATTTAAAGGCACAATAATAATAAAATGGGGGTTACAAGGGTACAATAATAACAATAAGGGGGTTACACTAACAACAATAAGGGACTATACTAGTAATATAGGGACCTAACATGCCCCTCTCCTTGAAAAAAAGTGTTGTCCTCAACGCTTGAGTAGCTCTGGGTGCTTTTGTATAAAATTCTCATCCTCCCATGTAGAATCTTCAGTGGGTAAGTTCTTCCACTTGATGAGATACTCTGAAATTGATCGATTCCGTAGTTGTCGAGTTCTTGTTTCCATGATTGCTTCTGGTTCCAATATGATTTTCCTTCCTCATCAAGTTCTGGAAATATTGTTTGAACTGGAAGATTTTCACCTATAACCTTCTTTAAGCATGAAACATGGAAAATTGGATGCACTCGTGAAGAAGCAGGAAGCTCCAATTTGTATGCCATAGTACCAATCTTTTGCAACACCTTGTAAGAACCATAGTACTTTGGCGATAATTTATTATCCTTCTTAGCTTGCTTGAGGGACATTTGTTTGTATGGTTGTAGCCGTAAAAATACCCAGTCTCCTACATCAAAACTTCTCTCGCTGGGATGTTGATCTGCCTGTTGTTTCATTCGATTTTGTGCCAAATTCAAGTTGTCCTTTAAGAGTTGGAGAACTTCTTGTTGATGCTCGATGTGATCTTCCACTGCTTGAACCTTCGAATTTTCTCTTAAAGATGATGTGATGGATGGTGGATGATATCCATAAAATGCCATAAATGGGGTCATTTTTGCTGCAGTATGGAAGGAAGTGTTATACCACCATTCAGCGAGAGGTAACCACTTGACCCATTGTGTTTGTTTATCAAATACAAAACAACGAATATATCCTTCCAAACATTTATTTACTATCTCAGTTTGACCATCGGATTGAGGATGATAAGATGAGCTATGAGCTAATTGAGTACCCAAACAAGAAAATAACTCCGTCCAAAAATTTCCAGTAAAAATGGGATCTCTATCGCTCACAATAACTCTTGGGCTTCCATGTAGCTTTTGAATTCTGTCCATAAATGTAGTAGCAACTATACTTGCTTTAAATGGATGAGATAATGCACAAAAGTGTGCATACTTGGTAAGTCTATCAACTACCACCATGATGACACTCTTTCCTTCGGACTTAGGTAAACCTGCTCCTCCCAACGTTGACTTGGAATGGATAAAGGTTGTAGAAGACCCGGGGTCTTAATTGTTTCCACTTTATTCTGCTGGCAAACCAAACATTCCGCCACAAACTTTTGAATATCAGATTTAAGGCCATCCCAAAAAAATTCTTTCTTCACCCTGTGGTAAGTTTTTAAAAATCCTGAGTGTTCTCCTAAAGGAGAAGTGTGCAATTCCAGAAGAATCTTTTGTTTTAGTTGGGAATTCTTACAAAGATATAAGCGATCTTTGTACCATAAGGAATCATTTTTCCAACTAAATGTATCAGATGTACTAGGATCTTACTGCAACTTTTGAATGAGTTTCCATACATCTTTGTCCCTCTTCCATTCATCTCTTGCTTCGATTATCCAATCTGGTTGGATAATAGAAATGGCACAAAGCAATGCTTCCACCTCTTCATTCTTTCTTGAGAGTGCATCTGCAACAACATTAAGCTTTCCTTTTTTGTAGATTATTTCAAAGTCATAACCCAACATCTTTGTGGCCCATTTTTGCTGCTCTTCTGAAGATAGTCTTTGTTCCAAAAAGTGTTTAAGACTATCATGATCAGTTTTTACCTTGAAGTGTCTTCCCATTGGGTAAGTTCGCCATTTCTTTAGTGCATGCAGTATTGCTAACATTTCCTTCTCATAAATAGGTTTCTGTAAATACTTTCCTTTGATTGGACGACTTTCAAAAAAAATGGGTCTTCCTTCCTGCATTAAAACCGCACCAATTCCATTTCCTGAGGCATCACATTCCACAATAAAGGTTTTTGTGAAGTCTGGCGTAGCTAAGACCGGTGCTAGGCACATTGCCTCTTTAAGACATTCAAAGGTCTTAGTTGCTTCAGGAGTCCATGAAAATGCATCTTTCTTCAATAATGTTGTTAGAGGTGCTGCTATTCTCTCATAATTCTTAACAAACTTGCGATAATACCCTGTTAACCCGAGAAATCCTCGCAACTTCTTTATGGTTGTGGGGACTTTCCATTCCTTAATAGCTTTAATTTTGTTAGGGTCTACTTTAACACCCTCGTGAGATACAATATGACCCAGATATTCCACCTCTTGTACTCCAAAGAAACATTTGGATTTTTTGCATATAATTGTTTCTCCTGCAATAGTTTGAGCACCTTGTCAACATGTTGAACATGATCCTTCAAAGACCTTCTGTAGATTAGTATATCATCGAAAAATATTAGCACAAATTTTCTAAGGAAGTGTTTGAAAATGGAATTCATCAACCCTTGAAATGTAGAAGGTGCATTGGTAAGGCCAAAAAGCATGACCAAAAATTCATAATGACCCTCATGAGTTTGAAATGTTGTTTTTGGAATATCTTCAGTCTTCATTCTAATTTGATGATATCCTGAACGAAGATCCAACTTGGTAAAATAAATTGCTCCATGTAATTCATCCAATAATTCATCAATCACAAGAATGGGAAATTTGTCTTTAATGGTGAGCTTATTGAGCTCCCTATAATCCAAACACATTCGCCATGATCCATCCTTCTTGTGTCCCAATACTACAGGAGCAGAGAAAGAACTTTGACTAGGTTGAATTATACCCGCCTCTAACATTTCTGCAATCATACGTTCAATTTCGCTCTTTTGGAAGTAAGGATATCTATAAGGCCTGATGTTTGGAGGAACACTTCCTGGAATCAAATGAATAGCATGATCATGATCACGAATAGGTGGGAGTCATTTGGGAGTTTCAAACACCTTGGAATGATTGTCCAAGACTTGTTGGAGATCTGCAGAAATAGATGATTTTGATGTCAGAACTTCTAGTGAGCATAATTGTGCAATTACGCCTCTTTTTTCTTTCTTTAGAAGCTTTGTCATGACATTAGAGCTTATTATCCTTCCCGGCTTCCCTTCAATACCCCGTAATTCGAATTCCTTTCCTTCTGAAAAAAATTTCAAGAAAAGTTCTTGAAAATTAAAATCTATCGTCCCCAAAGATTGTAACCATTGTACTCCTAGTACAACATCAGCACCTCCCATAGGAATGGAAAGCATTGGACTAGTAAATACATATTCCCCCATGGTTAGCTTGATATTATGGCATTTTCCATAGCAATTTATAGTTCCTCCATTTGCAACCATCACTTGACATTCTGGTGCTGGGTATAGGAAGCAATTTAATTCCTTGGCTACCTTACAATGAATAAAATTATGGGTGCTACCTGAATCAATCAACACTATTACCTTTTTCTTCTTGATTTGTCTTTCTATCTTGAGAGTTTGAGGAGTGGTAATTCCTGCCAGTGCATTACACGATATGTTCGGATTCATTTCTTCCTCTTCTAGGGTTGGTTTCTGGTGTATATCCTCTTCTTGTTCATTTTCTTCTTCCTCTTCACAATCTATGTAAAATATTTTCTTCTCAGCACACTTATGATCTTTAGTGTATTTGCTATCACAACTTTAGCAAATCCCTTTTGCTATTTTTTCTTCCAATTGTTGTGGTGTCAACCTTGTAGGTTGTGGAAATCTAGACTTAGCAACACTTCCTTCTTTATAGAATTGAGTGGTAGGCTTCCTTTTCGCCATAATTTTACATTCAACTTTTCTTGCCAACCTGAATGCCTTCTCCAATGAATCAGGTTCTAGAACGCGAACTTCATATTGGATGTTATCCTTTAAAGTGCCTATGAAGAGATCAATCCTGTGTTCCTCTGGAATATCAGGTACCCTTATATTCAATTTTTGGAAGTCCTCAATGTGTTGCCCCACTAAACCCTTTTGTTTGAGATTTATCAATTGGCTAAAGAAGGTGTTGCTCTTTGTATCCTCATAATGTGCTATCATTTCTTGTGTAAAAATTGACCAAGTGACAATTTTTTTACGGGAGCAAAGCCATCGATACCATACAAATGTATTTTGTTCTAAATGTAAAGTTGCAATGCGTGCCTTTTGTGTGTTTTGCACGTTATGGAGATCAAAATATTGCTCCATCTGTAGTATCCATGTTACAGGATCCTTCCCATCAAACTTCCTCATATCCATTTTTGGAATATGGTGGTTCTTCCCGCCAACATTAGAGTTTATGAAATCGTGATTAACATTTATTTTGTTCTCATCATGAGGTTCTTCTACTATTTTTTCACCATTAGGAAACATTTCTTGTATCAACTTGGTCAAACCTTCGATGTCTGCTTTTAGATCATTCTTCATGTTTTTCATGTTGTTTTCCATGTTGTCTTTCATGTCATCCATCTTAGCTTCCATGCCATCCATCTTAGCTTCCACGCCTTTCTTCAAAACTTCCATTTCATTTTTTGTTGCTCTTTGCGAGAGTGAAATTTGTTGCACTTGCTCTTGTAATTTTGATAGGTGTTTAATTATTCATCTTCATGAGTCATAGTAGACCCTTCTGAAGGCTTAATGGGTGTTGAATTATTTTTACGGGGCATCTTTTAGAACCCAATACTGATATCTATTCTACAATATTCCCTTGGAATCAATTCAAATTGATCCTTCAAACAAGACTTATGCAATTCGGAAAAAAAAATACACACCTTTTTCTTGCTTTTGAGGAGATCGATATTGAAATTGGATTATATATATGATTGTAGCACTTAAATATCTAAATTTCAGTACCGATGTATCCCTCTGAATTATATTTCGAATGCCATAGGTCTGACCTAATTTGGATTCTCCAAGACAAAGTTGTGTCCAATCTCTTACAATGACCTAATTATGGACTGGTTCAGTAGAGAAAACTTGTACGACTTGCCACATGTCACTGTTTCATCCTTTGTCTCTGAAATTGATAGCCAAGAAACTAAAGTCCGTGTACTTGCAAACAATTTTTACGACACTCCAATCCGATGCCCAGAGAGAGAGTTATTGAATTTTTCCCATGATCACCTCTTTGAGATGAAATTCAGGAGCCTGAACAAGCACTACCTTCCACAGATCATATCTCCAAAAATATTGCGAACCAAACTCTGAAATTTTTTTACAACTTTCCTCAGGATTTCAGCTTCGCACCATACAAATTTCAAATTCTGAACCTTTGTAGAAAAAAAGTTATAGCGAAAATTCCACGATGACCTGTTTAGGAGCCTGAAACAAGACCTAACTTCCACAGATCATATCTCCGAAAATATTGTGAAACAAGCTCTGAAATTTTTAGACAATCTTCCTTAGGATTTCGGTTTCGCACCCTAAAAATTTCAGCTTCTGAAACTTCGTAGAAAACATTTTATAGCTAAAATTCCACGATGACCTGTTTGGAGCAGCGAAACCCTAGAATCCAAAGCTCTGATACCAAATGTTGTGTAACCAACTCCAAAAATAGAAGAAAAGATATATCAACGCCTTAGAAATAAGCCACTTCGAGGGGAAAACCTCCAATACATTACATAAATGAACAATTCTTGGATGATCCAATTTACAAAACCTCCTTTCTATATACAGGAGTCCATGGGGCCATAATGTAATCCTAGTGGGCCACAATGTAATCCTAGCCGACCTAACAATAATAATTTAAGGGCACAATAATAATAAAATGGGGGTTACAAGGGTACAATAATAACAATAAAGGGGTTACAATAACAACAAAAAGGGACTATACTAGTAATATAGGGACCTAACATGCCATCTATTCTACGTCCGCTAAATTGGGTGCCACAGATCGTTGTTTCCTGCTGTACCAGGAAAATACTGTCGATCCTGTGTTGAAGATCCCTCCTGATGTGCTCTTTCTGTCTGATGGACTGCTCGCCCAATCTGCATCCATGAAGCCTTGAAGCTTCACTCCCTCTGTCCGTCTGTACCATAGACCATACTCTGATGTGCCCCTCAAGTATCTCAAGACATGCTTCCCTGCCTCCCAAAAGAGCTTGGTAGGCTTAACCATAGCTTGAATCAACTAGTTAACTGCGTAGAAAATTTCTGGTCTGGTGTTCAGTAGATACATCAGTGAACCAACTAACTGCATGTAGATAGTAGCATCCACTACCTCTCCAGAAGTAGCATCCTCTTTCCTCCAATTTTCTAGAAGAGGAGTATCCATGAGTTTGCAGCTCTCCATGTGAAACTTACCCATTATCTCCTTTGCATAATTTCTTTGAGACACAAAAATTTCACCATCCCGCTGCCATATTTCCAATCCAAGAAAATAATGAAGGAGTCCCATGTCCTTCATTTCAAACTCCCTTGCAATATCCTCCTTGCATGAGTGTATCATATTCTCATCACCAGTCAAAATTAGATCATAAACATAAAGAACAATAATCAATAGCTTACCCTCAACCACAATCTGGTATAGGTTTGCATTTGCTTCACTTTTGGTAAAGCCCAATCCAGTCAAATAACTGTCTATCTGAGTGTACCAAGCACGGGATGATTGCTTCAGCCCATACAATGTTATTTTGAGTCGGCACACATGTGGCTCACTGTTGAATATTTATAAAAATTCAGGCTGCTCTATGTACACCTCTTCCTCAATGATCCCATTGAGAAACACAGTTTTCACATCCATCTGATGAATGTGCCAACCCATTTTCACTGAGAGTGAAAGGATGGATCTTATGGAAGAGTACCTTGCAACAGGTGCAAAAGTCTCATCATAATATATCCCCTCTATCTGTGAGAATCCCCGGGCCACAAATATGGCCTTGTATTTCTCCACACTCCCATTAGAAGCTTTCTTTACGTTGTAGATCCATCTCAATCCAACCACTGATTTATTGATCGGTCTTGCGAATATCTCCTATGCACTGTTCTTGGCAATGGAGTCATACTTCTCCACCATTACATCAACCCAAATTGGTTGCTGCACTGCTTCCTGAAAGAAATATGGTTCAGTCACAACACATTTTCTCATAAGAGAAATTTATCTAGTCAATTGGTCAGGAGATTGTCTCTATCTATGCTGTGAAGTAGGGGCTCCTACATTCTCTGCAACATCAAGTCTAAATCTATCAGCTTCCATGGTGCACCTTCTTCCATTTTTGATGGATGGCTTCGCATGAGTGTTTTCCTCCACTCCTTGATCCTTCGCATGTGGCTGATCCACATCTTGAGGCTCATCCTTGGGAACCAACAGTCCTCCTCTACATGCAAGTCCAACTCCTTATCAAGGGACAACCACATGGCTTTCTCCTCATCAAATTTTATATTCCGTCGCACAACAATCATTCTGCTGTTTGGAAAATGCACAGGATAATTATGGGGTGTTTCAGTGTACCCCACAAAAATCCTGATCTCAGCTGTCGGTTCTAGCTTCTTCTTGGCATCCTTGGTCACATGCACATAAACATATGAGCCAAAAATTTTAAAGTGTGAAACATCGGGTTTATTACCAATGAAAGAATCTTCAGGTGTACTCATGCCAAGTATCTTATGAGGACAATGATTCTGCACAATTACTATAGTGTTGCATGCTTCCACCCATAGATGCATCGATAGGCCTTGATCATGCAACATCACTTTTGCTGCAACCACGATCGTTCTATTCTTTCTCTCCGCGACCCCATTCTGCTGTGGGTTATGAGGCGCTATGAGTTCTCTTCAAATTCCTTCTTTGCTGTAGAATTTCTTGAATTCATTAGAGATGTATTCTCCACCATTATCAGTCCTAAAAGCCTTCACTTGCTTCCCAGACTCTTTCTCCACCAGTGCCTTAAACTCAAGAAACTTAGAGAACGTCTGATCTTTCTTTTGCATGAAGAAGATCCAACACTTATGATAACAGTCATCAACAAATATTACATAGTACTTATGTTTTGTTGTCAAAGCAATATATAATGGTCCACACACATCTGTGTGAACTCTCTCAAGGATCCCCGAAGCTCGGTTCTCCTTATCATGAAAGGTGACCTTTACATATTTTCCCATAGTAAATCCATTGCATGTGTCTAACTACGCAAGTGTACGACTGGGAAGACCAGTAGAAATTTGCTACATGATTTTCAAGGCTCCATGGTGAAGATGGCCCAATCTTCTGTGCCATAATTTTCCCTCATCCCGACTCACCACTTGATTTGACTTGCCCATCATTGTTGCGCAGCCATCTAACTCCAGCTTGTAGAGATTCTTAACTCAAATGCCTATCCTCTTGGCTTGTCCTGTTGTTTTATGCCGCAGGAAAGATTTTCCTTCACTTAAAACAACATTATAGCCTCTATCCTCCAACATTTCTGTTGTGGAGGTAAATCCCCTCTGCGGATAGACGCGATCCCTACTAGCCCAGACCGGGTCTAGCAGCAATATTTCACGCTATAGTGCAGGTTCCTAATTGCAAATAAACCAACTAGCGATGAAGGCTTACGTGGAATCCAACGCTGTCGCTTGTAGAGAAAGTAGCGCTCCCGTTCCTTAGCTCCGACAGATCAAAATCCTCACGATCTCCGTGATCGGACACCTGCACACGCAAGAAACAAAACAAACACAAGCGTAAAATCCAGTATATGCAACTATATGTCATTCAGAGAAGACATAAATTATCATCATAATCAACAATAGAAGTGGAACCATAACCAATAGTCACTTATCATTAATCAATCAAAGAAGAATAAAACCATAGCCCTGACCCTGAATTCTCCTTCGAAGGGTCGCCAGTGGAACACGTCTCGAAAATCCTGTCGGGGATGGGACAAGCCTCTCTCTTTGGATGTCTCGAAAATAATATCCTTGCTTGGATTTGGCCTTAAGGGAATGAATCAAGGCTCTTGCAGCATAAGGCTCTGATGGCTCTTGGGAACTTGGAGACTCGCTATTCAGCCATTCATCCATTCAGCCCCTTCATCAATGGATGAAGGCTATATTTATAGAGGAGAGGAGGAGGTTGGGATTCCTACAATAGTGGAAGGGAGGCCTTATCCCTTGGGAGGTTCCCCATAAGGTGGAAACAGGAGGCCAAAGGAGGAAGGTCGTGGTTATTCAGTCGAAACCACTCCTGATGACTCATCCACGAAGTTGTTGTAATCGAAACTTCGCCTCTTTTTTTAAAAAACTTTCCAAAAGCAGATTGGCACGGGTGCTTAACTGGGACAGAGCGCCAATTTGCGCGAGCTCAATTTTAATTTTCCTCATTGGCGCGAGTACATAACGGGCTACCAACGCCAAGGAAAAAACAAGTGTTTTTAGGGGTCTGCTAAGGAAATGATCAACAGAAGGAATGTTGTCCTCATGGTAAGGGATACAATGATGGTATTTGTAAGGCATGACACTGATTATTGGTCACAGAAATGACCCTCCAATGGGCGAGATGGGGATTGCAGGGACGGTGACAAATTACTGTGTAACAGATGCCCCTTAAAGCATGAGGCCCGAAAGAGAGAGAGGGGGGTGAAGTGCTTTACCAGAATGTGTCCAACTGAAAACACCGCCGTCGGAAAACCTGCGTAGAGAAATACAACTGATATCTCAGATACATGATATATATGTGGTATGGGCGCAACCATCCATAACAGAGTATGCAATAATCCAGATCCAAGGCATGGACGCAGCCATCCAGCGAGGATCGATAAATAGACTCAGGTATGGTCGCAACCATCCAATCAGTGAGTCATGTAACTAATCATAAGAATCCACAAAATCGCAGCCTGGATTATAACATATAGGAATCCAGGGTCTTGCGCTCCATCTCGACCCAAACAAATTACAAGTTCAAGCATGCGAATATGTGAGCTAAAGTCGAACATACAAGAACATCGCCTGATTACCAGCCAATGATGAAAGCTGTTAACAGACACGAGAGGTACCACCAATAATGACAATGGTCCTCAAGGTAATATAGGTAAAATCCACGGCGTGTGAATCAATGAGCTGGCGTCGAACACCCGTAGAATCACTCGATCAGAGGCCAATGATGAAAACCTCACATTGAACGTGAAGAACCCGCCATTGAGGCATGCATGCTCCAAGGTACCAGAAGGGAGTCTCTAGATCAGCTTCCTGGATAATGAGCTGAAGTCAACAGGAAGTGACTTTGATCGAAGGTGGGCCATAGTGTTTCCCACATCATCGACGCGAGACAAAGGAACATAATTTCTTTGTGAATCAGGATCAGATGAGAATCAGAGGAAGGTTGAAATCTGCAGAGGTCAACTTCTCTTGAACATATCGGTGGCATGACAGTGGATTTGGCAGTATTTGACATCAAAAGATCAAGGGCCATGGTGACAAGGCAAAGAGCATATGAGAGGTCAAAAGGGATCACCCAAACCCACAGAGGCAAGTGAAAAGCGAGATGAGATGTCCCCAACCCGACACGAATGCAGACAAGTGCCATGTTCAAGAGCGACATACTGCCGACATGAAAATGATGTTGGTTCCATTTTTTCCCCACCATTTCGGTGAGTACCTCTTTATTTTTACACAAGCTTGAAGAGGATACCATATGCTTGTCATATAAATCCGTCCTTCAGACGAATCCATCCTAGTATATTTAACGAGCCCTAGGAAGGAGAAACTCGAATAGCGTCATCACAACTGAATCCGATGTCATCAGAGTTTCACAAGTCTGACAAAGGAAGAACTCGGTGTCTTTTCATATTTAGAGAGTTTGAAAAGACAGCTGAAAAGTAAACTCCAACGGTCCCTTTTCATAAATATTTCCTCAGATTCGAAAAGGTAGAAAACTATGTCTAAGAAAACCTCCTAGTCTCGATAGGCTAGGGTATTCCTTTTTCATAAATAATCTATCCCAACCCGAAAAAGGAGTAAACGTATACTGGGTAGATGTCGTTTCGTGACCACTTTAACGAGGGTAGGCTCTAACGAGGACTGAAACAATATTTTCATATTTAGAGAGTCAAAAAAGAGGTGAAAGATGACTCCTCCTGAAGCAAGTAATTATGAGGGTAGCTCTCCACGGTTGGGTAATAGTGGAACAAGGAACAAGTAAAGGTCAGAGGCTGGCTAACGACCACTCATGTGAGTTTCCTTAGGAGCAATTAAAACAACCAAGTGAAGGCATATGATGACCAGCGGAATGGTGACGATGGAGTGAGAAAAACCAAGGCTCGTACGGAAAAAAACAGGCTGATAGAATGGCAATCATGAGAGGTAAAATGGGAATGGTTTCATTTTTACACAAGCTTGAAATCAGAAAACTCTGCTTGAAGTTGGTTTCATTTTTACACAAGCTTGAAACAAAGATAAACTATGCTTGAAACCGGTTTCATTTTTACACAAGCTTGAAACGGAAACAAAATATGCTTGAAAAATTAAGCATGCCCCCAGCATGGTGACTCAATTCGAGGTACATGCCCCCCAAGCTTCAGTCCATATGAAAGGCAGATGGAGTGAAGGTTCAAATTACGAGACCAAGAGAAAGACTCGACTGGGATTTTACGAGATCTTATCAAAGACTCGAATTGAACAGGAACATGTTTCATTGTTTTAACGAGGTTGACACATTAAAAGAACTATCCTCAGGACACCTTGTTTCATGGTTTAAGGAGCTTGAAACAAGACAAGGAATGCTGATCCAACGAGCTTGTTTCATTTTTTAAGGATCTTGACACAAGAAGACGAACTGTGCTTCGACAACCTTGTTTCATTTTTTAAGGAGCTTGACACAAGACAAGGAACTCTGCTCCGACCACCTTGTTTCATTTTTAAAGGAGCTTGACACAAGAAAACGAACTGTGCTCCGAAAACCTTGCTTCATTTTTTAAGGAGCTTAACACAAGAAAATGAACTGTGCTCCGACCGACCTCATCATAATGAACAAGAAGTCATTTCTTCCAAGAGTTCCACTCCCGATGGAAGGAAAACATCCTGGAAGTCAGGACCCAATGCCCCCAGCACACTATGCATGACGACATCATCACTGAGTACAAGCACGGGGTAGGTAGCCACATAGTTGACCTGCGGTGGGGCAGATACAACGGGTGGATAAAAACTAGGAAGGGATGATGGCGGGCCAGCTGCCACATTAGGACCAAAGAATGAAAGTTGATCAATGGTCACGATCCGTCCTTCATGCAGAAAACAAACCACACGAAAAAGGGAGGAGACAAGAGCTCCCATGGCATAGGTGTAATCGCGCCCCAAAAGCAGATTGAAATCCAAAGGGCCTGGAACAACCATCACGTCCATATGGACGGTTTTACCTCCCAAAGTAACAGGTAACCTTGGAAGGATCCCTAACGGTTGGCTCGTTCTTCTGTTAAATGCCAACAGATTCTGTGTAACAGGCGCAAGCGGCGACGAACCGAAATCTTGCCAAGTAGTTGAGGATAAAACACTAACAGATGCACCTTCGTCTATAATGGTGCTGGGTACAACCAGACCAAATTCCTGTACCGTTATCTCGAAAGGCACATAAGATGGAAGGCGGTATCCTGCAAATCGATTCCAATAAAAGGAAGTGACCAAACTACTCGGAGGGGCTACCATCAAACCGAGATGGTCTTCCCGTGGTGTTACGGAAGAAGAAGGAGCATCCTCCATGATCTCCATCTCGGAGGCGGGAGGAGTATCCTCCGGGACCTCTGTCACGAGAGGCGGAGGAGAAGCTTCTTGAGGTATGGGGACAAGAGAATCTTTCTCCAAGTCTGAAGAATCTGAAGAAACCAGAAGAACATGAGGGGTGTGAGGTCCACTCTCAATGGAAAAGACCTGGTGTACCGTAGACGGAGCCAGCTCAACCGATCCCACAACCAATGGCTGGTCGGGAACGGATTCATGAATTTGAATTTCCGGGGGAGCGGGATCGACCAAGGATGACTCTTGACCAATCGTAGGATCAGCTGGTGGAGGACTCACAGAAAGCTGTTTGTAACCAGACGGAAGGCAAGGTACTAAAACAGTCAAGTTGTCCAAAACTCTCGTGGCTTCATCCATATATGGACAAAGGTGAATGGCATGGTGCCCTTCACACAACTTAAAAGGATTGGTAATCTTACCCTGCTTCTTAGGAGTCTTACCAGCACTAGCTGAAGACGTGCCCCTAACCTGACTCTCGGAAGCCAAAGGCAATGGTGGGCGACCGTTGGACCATACTTCGAGCACCTTGGGAATGCTAGGGCAGTCTCGAAGAATATGGTCTCCTGTGCACAACATGCAAGGGAACTTGACTTTTCGTGGAGGGTTGGAAGGTTTATTAAGAGGAGATATCTCGGAAGCAGTAGTTGTAGCCTTAGCCTCTCTCTTATCAGACTTCTTCTTCTTTGTCTTCTTCTTCTTATTTTTAGCCACCTGGTTACTCGAATCCATACTTTCACTAGGCGAAGTAGGAGAGGAGGACGCAGAAACAGGCGAAGAAGGGGAGAGGTCCACCTTGGAATCAACATGATGTTGCTCAGGTGAAGGAACTGATTGAACAGTAGCCGAGACATTCGGAACCACATAGGTTTAAAACAACCAAACAGGCAACCCAACAGTTAACCCAGGAAGGGACAATGTTTCCATATAAGGAGCACCAACATTCCCTAAAGGAGGAAAATGACCAGGATTCCCATCAGGGGGAATTCCTTGGTTGGCAAACTCCGGAAAAGTCGCCATCAGAAACGATCTTTAGAACAACACCCTAAGGAAACTAACTTTAACCAGGAATATTTCGTGGGTAGTTAATTTTTTAAAACATTGAAACAAAACTCTACTATTTCATATTTTAAGAGTTGAGAAACAGGAAAAAGGTGACTCTATCACTTTCAGATTGGAAACAAGCGTGAAAGGACAAGCGCTTGATGATCCCTTCAAATTTAAAGAGTCAGAAAAGATCAAAATGACTACTCAGGAATACTAGGCAAAGGGTGTACCAAATGACCGTGAATTGCAATATACACCTTGGTTTCAAAAATGAAGGAGAAATAAACCAAGGACTTGAAATACGTGTAGGAAATCTCCCCGAATGCTATGTTCGGTGTATCACGGGTATAGGGTGGCAGACTCGGCTTCCTATGGATAAAGGATAGCAACCTAGTGGGGTTTCCCTTTATATACACGATGGTACGGGGAGCACAAGTCCGTACTAGTGCTGTCTAAAGCCAAGAGGCGAACGACAGCTACTAGGTTTAACGACGCCGGAACACGTCTCTAGCCTAGACCTCTAAATATTCCGTTAATGTTTCAATGTTGCCTTAGGTTAATTCAATGAATTTTAAGGTTGATCTTCAATTTTGTCTCGGTTTCAGGCCCTACCGAATGTCATCTGAAAAACTCCTGTATGCAGCTATATGAGAAAAGAAATCTTTCAATTCGATGAATGCTATCTAGTAAAGGGAAGAGCTTCAAACAATGATGCAACAAACAACAACACTGTAAACGAAATCTTTTCCAAACTAGATGACTTTCACTATCCAAAAGTAATTTCAAACATTCAACGATGCAAACAATGCAATGTGATCTATGCAAAATCCTCTTTTTCGAAAACTATGCAATTGTAATCTATGCACAATTTCCTTTTTCTTTTCAAATGATAAGAATGCACTCAATGCATTTTTCGATGAAATGAGAATCTACTTAATGCATGCTTTCAATGAAAGAGAATGCCCTCAAAGAAATTTTTAGCTTTCAATCATTAAAAAATGTGATCTAAGTTCAATGATAAATCTCAAAAATACTTTTCAATGCAATGTGATCTAATGCATTTTAACAAAAAGAACACTTTGAGATGAAAACTAAATAAACGCAAATCTTCTTAAGGAAGGATGAATGCAAAAGAGATGCAAACAAACACTAAGAATGCAATCGTTGTTTCAAACACTTTGTAACGAAATCCCTCAAAATATGACAAGACATATGAGGTCAAGCACAAAGAGGACTTCCAAAGCAAGAGATCAAAACAAGGCATTCATTCCCTTTTACATCAATCAATCATGGAGAGAAGACATTTCAAACAATGAGCAATGTAATCTATGCTCATATAGAGAAAAGACCGGAAGGGAAAGACACACTGGTGGAGGATTCAGGGATAAAGTCTCAATTTTCACACACCCTGAAATTGGCCCAACTTTGTCATTGACAACTAGCGCCAATTGGCGCGACTTGCTCACTGACAACAAGCGCCAACGCCCAATTGGCGCGGGTTGCTAACTGAAAACAAGTGCCAACGCCTGAAAATGAAAAAACAAAGAATTTCTCCCAACCAAGACCAGACTCACCACTTCAAGCAGAATCTAAAAAAAACCCAGAAGCAAAGTACTGACCAAAAGAAACTTTCGAACAAGGGTAAACCCTAGCACCTACAAGAGATGATACGACTGTCTGGCTGTAATCCGCGCCAGACAGGGGATGGCGCGAGTGATGAACTGGCAACCCGCGCCAATTGGCGCGACTGTCAGGGCTAAACTCGTGCCAATCAAGCCAACTATGAAAAGGTGAAAATTTGGAAAAGCAGAGGTCAGATATGATCCTCTGGGGCTGAACCAAAAGCCAAACACTCAGAAAAGATCTAGCCAAAAAAGTCGATCAAGCAAGTAGAATTGAGAAACAACCGAAAAGACTAGACAATACTCCAAGCGTTCAGTTCATAAACTAACCCAGAGATTGACTGAAGCAGCTTTGATCTACTTCGCTAATGCAGAGAAAGAGCGTTTCGAAGGCTATCTGGCTAACTTCAGGCTCTGTCTATAGCTTATAAAACAAACAACAACAAGCTAGACGATCCCCAGTGGAGTCACCAATTTGTTGTGGAGGTAAATCCCCTCTGCGGACAGAGGCGATCCCTACTAGCCTAGACCGGGTCTAGCAACAATCGTTCATGGTATAGTGCAGGTTCCTAATTGCAAATAAACCAACTAGCGATGAAGGCTTACCTGGAATCCAATGCTGTCGCTTGTAGAGAAAGTAGCGCTCCCGTTCCTTAGCTCCGGCAGATCACAATCCTCACGATCTCCGTGATCGGACACCTGCAAACACAAGAAACAAAACAAACGCAAGCGTAAAATCCAGTATATGCAAATATATGTCAGTCAGAGAAGACATAACTTATCATCATAATCAACAATAGAAGTGGAACCATAACTAATAGTCGCTTATCATTAATCAATCAAAGAAGAATACAACCATAGCCCTGACGCTGAATTCTCCTTCGGAGGGTCGCCAGTGGAACACGTCTCGAAAAAGCCTGTCGGGGATGGGACAAGCCTCTCTCTTCGGATGTCTCGACAATAATATCCTTGCTTGGATTTGGCCTTAAGGGAATGAATCAAGGCTCTTGCATCATAAGGCTCTGATGGCTCTTGGGAACTTGGAGACTCGCTATTCAGCCATTCAACCATTCAGCCCCTTCATCAATGGATGAAGGCTATATTTATAGAGGAGAGGAGGAGGTTGGGATCCATACAATAGTGGAAGGGAGGCCTTATCCCTTGGGAGGTTCCCCATAGGGTGGAAACAAGAGGCCAAAGGAGGAAGGTCGTGGTTATTCAGTCGAAACCACTCCTGATGACTCGTCCACGAAGTTGTTGTAATCGAAACTTCGCCTCTTTTTTTTAAAAAACTTTCCAAAAGAAGATTAGCGTGGGTGCTTAACTGGGACAGAGCGCCAATTGGCACGAGCTCAGTGTTAATTTTCCTCATTTGTGCGAGTACATAACGGGCTACCAGCGCCAAGGCAAAAACAAGTGTTTTTATGGGTCTGCTCAGGAAATGATCAACAAAAGGAATGTTGTCCTCATGGTAAGGGATGCAATGATGGTATTTGCAAGGCATGACACTGATTATTGGTTACAAAAACGACCCTCCAATGGGCGAGATGGGGATTGCAGGGACGGTGACAAATTACTGTGTAACAATTGCGACTAAGACTAAATTTTTCTTCAAACCTGGTAGATGCATTACATATTTTAATTGAAAGGGTTTACCTAACTGCCTCTGGAAGGTAATGGTGCCAATCCCGGTAGCACTGTACCACCCGTCACTTCCCATTTCAATATGCATATGGAGATCTTTCTCCTCCAAGTCACTGAAAAGTTCCTTGTCTCCCATCATGTGAAAGGAAGCACCACTATCTAAATACCATACTGATCCCAATGCACTTGACACCATGCATGTGATAAATGAGAAGTCAATCTCAAATTACGAGGCAAGGGCCTCACCAGCTGCAGATCATCTAGCCTTCTTGTTCTTCTTCTTTTGTGGACAGTTAGTAGCAAAATGCCCATGCTCGTGACAGTGAAAACACTTCACCTTGGACATGTCCTGCTTCTTGCCATTCTTGGACTCAGATTTGGAATGGAATTTTTCCCCTTCCCCTTCTTTTCCTTGGTAACCAAAGCACAATCCTCTGCATCTTCATTCTTAGATGAAGATTCATCTCTGGTGTTCCGTTTGAACTCCTCCTGTACCAAATCCGAGCACAATCGTTCCCAATCTAGCAATTTTTCCCTTCCATTGATAGAGTCTTGATAACTGTGCCAACTCTTGGGAAGTCCTAGGAGAGCCAAGCTCACCAAATCATCATCATGGACTGTTATACCAATGCTCCCTAGTTCATCCCGACATTGGAAAAAAATTGTTAGATATTTTGGTACGGAGTCGCCCTTTTTTATCTTGTTCTTCTTGCATTTATCTTTGAGTGCCAATTTCCTATGGTCGCTGCTGCTCTGGAATAGATCCGTCAAATCCTTCCGCATTGCATATGGTATGGATTTCCCATGGAGGCTTGAGACCATGTCGTCTTGTACTCCCTTCAATAGGATCCTCCTCGCCTTTGCCACTTTCTTTTGCCATGCATCAAGATTTGCAGCATCTGTCACAATGGGTTTAGGAACATCAATGTCAATGAATTCCTTCAAGCCATTGTCTTCAAGTACTGCCTCCATCATGTCCTTCCAAGCAATATAGTTTGAGTTGCCCTCGATTTCATACTCCAACCTCAAGCCATTGAAAGCCATTTCGATCCTGAATTAGTTGTAGCACCAAGAAAGTATTTCTGCAAATTCGAATTCTATCCAGTCACAAACTCAACTCCTGCTTCACTTCTACAATTTCCTGTGCTTTTATACCATGTAGAAATTATACAACATGCATGTATATCTTTGATTCACCCGATATAACAATATACTAAAGTTAAATACTGTATCGTTTCTACAAATATTTTTTGGAATTAAAAACACAATCACTAATCATATGAAGTAAAGAAGAATCAAATCAAACACAACACATATAATTTCCCCGGAAAATCTTGCTGCTCAAAACCCCACTATATTCTATTGTATATTCAGCATGGATCATGAAACAATTACATACAACAATATTCTCACAAGAGCCCTCCAATACTCAGTTAATTGTCTCACACTGTCATACAAAAACTGACCAATACTTATCCAATTTACTGCCTCTAGACAACCTGCCTCGCTTGTGCAATCCCTGATGAATGCAATCCATAAAAGATAGGAATTCTTGCCTTTCTTGACTGTGCAAGTATCATGGGCACTTCAATGGGTGTTTGGTTGAATGTGTGCAACCCATTAATCCTACAACTGATAGTCAACTTCCCTTTCACCTAGATCCCAACTGGGGCTCCACTGGATCTGACATGCATGAAGTTAATAATAGTAAATCATCAGTTGCATGTGAGATCATTGATTGTGAATTAATTAATATTTCATTCACTTGATCTCTCACTAGTGTATCTTTAGTTAAAACTAGCATTAACTGAGTTAAACTGATTACAAACTGCATTAAATAATGCACCACTGTGCTTCGAACTCTGTTACAACTAGAATTAATTTTCATGCCTCACCAACTACCTCTAACTTGAAACCCACTACCTAATAATTTTATCACTCTTAGTTAACTATTACAAGTTATCATTGAGAATATATTATAGTTTATTGTCCATATTAATTAAGGGATAACTAATATATACATGTACCAAAAATAGCATTGTGGGGCCCACCCTAGTGTAGGTACTTAATGCACTGGGCATGGGTGCTGAATTTTTCTTGTTGAATCTCAACATAATCATACTTGAGCTTATGCCCTCTAGTATCATACCCTAACTTCTTTTACACTTACCGATTCCCAAAAGGCGCCCGTGTTGCAAGCTTCAGCTCTGATATCACTTGTAACATCTCCTAGTACACCTCGCATGAAAACATATAGGATTATATTTTTTTTGCGGAATTTACCAGCATGTAAATTTATTAATTACTTATTTCATATTCCTTTACTAGCTATTAGATAAAATCACATAACATGACATCCACTATGGTAGCTTTTTATCGTATACTTCTTGATGTAACCTTGCATCATTTTCATGATTCCTTTAACTGAGTTAGTTAATCACATACTTGATAATGTAAATGTCACATCATGTAGGGAATCAACATCATAAAAATGGCACCATAGGAAATCACATCATTTGACATCAATATACCCTGAAAACCCCATAGGGTGAAACCAAAAAACATCTAATTTTTATTAAATGCTCGTGAGGGTGTTCACCTCTCACTTAATGGCTTCTAAGGGAGTCCATCCCTAAACCATTATCATAAAGTATTACAAAGAAATATCATTTAAATACAACACACTTAGCTATAAGCTATTACAATCATCGTGACATAATTTACCCACAAATCGTTAAACATTATATCTTTGTGACCCCGTTATTTTGATAAATGGATTATCTTGCAGTTGGCATTCCTTCAATCTACATAGACCACTAGCACATTGCTTGTCATAATGTTACACATAATATATCTTTTGCATACATCACAATCTTTTCCTGCAACTGGTACTGTTAGAAAACTTTGATATCATGATTAGATGAAATATTAATCAAACCAATAACAAATCTATACTAGCGATGCTTCAACATTTATTCATATACATATATGAAATGTAATCAAAATATCATAACATTATTTGTTTACAACACTGCTCATGCATTAATTATAAGGATATAACTGTCAAATCATGTCTATATACCACATTACTATTATTCTCCTCTGCATGAATATATATATATATATATATATATTCTTTCCAATAAATCTACACTATACTTTTATGAATACATATTATTTTCAATATTCTATCTCATCAACCGTTCTTTTTATGCACTGCAACTGTTTATTCTTTTCCAAAAGAAATCTAGCCTAATAGTTGTTTATCTTGTGCATATAAGCACATGCTCTTTCCTAAAAAATAAAATTGTCATAATAGTTTTTATTTATGGGCTCAAAAAATGTCAATCAAACTACATGCCCATTACAAAGAGTAATAAACTAAACACTTAGCATCAAGCACAAAACAAAATCTAAATCATGAAATATACATAGATTAAAGGTCGAGAATATTCAATCAATCTGTGTACCTTAATCTAATTTCTTAAAGAAAGTGTTTATCAAAAGGCATGTATTTTTTTTTCCATGGACAAACTAAGTGATAACCTTGTAATATTGCATATTTTTATGTGAATTATAATTAAAAGAAAAACTACCATAACCTAATTCTTTACTCATGAGAATCCATGGAAGTCTTCTGAGACAGTTATCTCGACTCTTATCATTTAATACACAAATTCATATGAAATCTTTCAAGTAAGTAAACTTGATTCTCATTATTTCATGCATAAGATGAAAATGCATTAGTTTTCATAAGAGCACGGTTACTTATTTGCGCGACCATTGAATACACAAATTAATATGAAATATTTCAAGCAAGTAAACTTTATTTTCATTATTTCATGCACAAGATGCAAATGCAATAGTTTTCAGAAGAGCATGGTTACTTATCTGCACGACCATTGTAGCCGACAAGCCCCATCCAAAAAAAATTCAATTAAGTTATAAAAGTAGGGCTTTGGATGACGTGACTAAAAATCTCAATATTCCTACAAACTATTGTTTGGCATCCAATTTGTTTTCACAAATTTATGTCGACGCTTCTTCCCTCCCACGTAGGCCTTAAATGATTTTCCCACGAGATATTTTGAATGGGTTTCTTGAATGCTTACTATCATAGCTAGTCCAGTATGCAACATGTAAAATTCTCGCGTTTCATATTAGCAGTCATTTTGATAAACTTAATCTCAATGCAAAGGTTTTACCCTTCACAGAGCGACAACTAACTACCTCTTCCCCTTTCAAATATCACCGTATTCCCCACTGAGAACCAATGGGCAAGGGCAAGAAGACCCCTTGAATTAGTTGCAAACTGAATCATAACTATTTCATTATGGTAATTGTTTGTTAACATGTAATTAATAATATTCTATTAATGTTGATTTTCATTAATCACTAATAATATTTTTTTTCTTTTTTCAGAAGAAAAAAAACGCTGCATATATTAAAAATATACCAGTACATTTTCAAATACATTCTCGAATTCTCGAATTGAACAAAGTTCAATGAGAAAGACAGCATTGCAGAGTCAGATTGTAAAATGCTGATTCAAGGAATGAATAAGCAAGTTAAAAAATGACTGGCAATTCAAATATAAGGGGGAAATTAATCAACCCCAGCCATATAACACTGTGCATTCCTGTAAAGATATACATAAAAACAAGATGTCCACAGCATATGTTAAAGTTCATAATGTACCCAAAAAAATAACTAGTGCCGAAACCTGTGAAGAAGCTACACTATTACAAAAATGCAGAAATTGCATCAAAATGACCCAAGGATCTTTCCGGCAGATAAACTGTGATTATCCGATGTATAGGCTCGCTTGAATCTAGATACAGGCTCGCTTGATAACAGTTCCGGGCTCGCTTGATATATGATAGTCCGGCTCGCTTGATAAGAGAAAAGTCTGCGAATAGAAGACACAGATAGAATTCAAAACCCTTCTCTCCCTAGATAATAACAATAGCCGAAATATGAGAAGAGAAAAATCTATAACAGTTAGACGGTAAAGTCAGCATAAAGTACGCAGGATCTGCCAGTCGATATGAGATGAAAAAAATCGATGATCAAACTCGCTTGTATTTAAGGACAGGCTCGCTTGTTAATATAGTCACGCTCGCTTGACATGTGGTATTCCGGCTCGCTTGTTAGTAGAAAGACATTCCTGGTAAAATCCCAAAATCCCTGCACTCTAAAAAGTAAATCAGACTCGCTTGATAAAAGAAAGACAATCCTGAAAACAAAATTTGGCACCAGATAACTTTGATTCACAGATTCTCTTGATTGGGGGAGATCTGGCTCCCATGTTCGATCAACAGCGGAAAATCTTGAAATGCTTGAAGGGCGGGTGAACAACAAAGAAGGTCCAATTTGGCCGTAAGACCCCATACTTCATCAGCTTGAAAGGTTGCGTTAAGGTCCCCCATCAAAATCACTGCATTCAATTTCTTACGCTAGCCACCATTCTTCTTTCTACCATGAACGACATGCCCCTTAGGATCAGAATCGGATGGGAATGAGATACCCTGTAGAATTATGAGCTCATCGACTTCCAGTGCCTTATTCTTATCCGCAACAACAGAAATTGGGTTATCAGAATTAGCAGGGTCCATCATGAATTCTGGGTGCATCGGAATAATAATTACGGCAACCAGATCATAGATCGTGTGATCTGACACAGGATGTCAGACAGCTGCAGAAGATTATTAAATTTGAATTCGGGAATAGGCCAGCTGTAGACACGATCCTTGTGAAGCCCTAAAGGCAATGAATAGGCCACCCTATGATACCTCACACTGCCCGAATAGCAAAAATCCAGAGACCCAAATCAAGTACAGAAAATTCAGGAGGATATCGACCGGAAATCAAATTAGATGGACATGGAGGATCACTGAACAAGGGCAACGGCTACATACCACATCACATTAATAAAGACACTCAGATCGAAATCCTGATGGGTATAAAAAAACGGTCATCCACCAAGAATCATAAATAGGTCCACATTAAACGATGCATACCAATAAATGTGAACACCTTTCAGGACAGGGCCAATAAATCTATACTGCCACCAATGTCAGATTGCTTTGAGAGACTAACCACGATGAATCAATACCGTGGAAACCAATTAAAAAATAGCCGGAACAAAAAACGACTAATCGGGAACCAGATAGCTCATAGAATTGGCAGCAACAACATCAATGACATCCTGGGAAAGCCCATCATCAGCTCCATTCTGAAGAAAACCGAACACCATCGGATGTTCCTGCGACTGAATTGCTCTGAAATAACCTCCCTTTGAAAAATACATAAAAGATGTCGCAAAAATCTTCATGCCATGTGCCCCCAATAGGATTCACCAGCATAAAGATCCCATCCCTTATCCACTATTACCCCAATCCAGGACATCAAAAACAATACAATTGGATGATCCAGCTAGAACAGAGCGATAATCTCATCTAGTGAATACCCAATGAGATCATAAAAGAGTATCATACAGGATTCACATACAAAAACACTCGATGAGATCAACAAAAAAACACTCCACACATTAAGAACAAGATTTTCTCAACAAAGTAAAGCGGCTTGTTCAAGAGCACGATCAACCCAATACCACTCCTCCACCCAATGATATTATTAATAATTGGTTTCGAAAGCGAAACCAGCAACCGCACTATCATTGCTTGGAAGACGAAATCCTGCCATCAATCTTGTCCTGTGCTCGATGTGAAGCAGATTAATATTATAAGAGCGTCGAAGGGATATTACAATAGCTTCACTGTCTCTCCACAATTCCATAGCTTTGTTTAGATCAGTTGCAACACTAAAGTAGACGCTTCATTGCAGTTTGAAAAGTATTTTCCTGATATACCTTCATAGACGGATGAATTGCAACATAGCAGGTTGCAGATGGCGCCTGTTACATATATAGATTTAAAGTTAAGTGAAAGTATTATAATAATCATCTGATAAACAAGTGAAGTATCATTCTTATAACCCTGGCTTTCCTTGTAGTTTATGTGAAAATTAAGGAATAACAAGTACAAGGAGCAAGTTAAAAAAATTAAAGAATTCAATAAAAAGGATATATAAAGTAGCAGCTATTAGAAGTAATGCTCCATGTGTTTTAGGTTGTTGTGAGTCCCTAGGTGTCAATCTAGAAGTTATTGTTTCTTATGTGTATGAGTTATAGTTGTGTCATGTATGAGTCATAGTTCTACTTTCTTAGGATGCAGATTCGTGGAAGTTTGTGATCTATATCCTATATATGTAACTAATGTGATAAATAAAGTAGTGAAGCTTTATTTTGTGTGACATTTCTCTCTATCCCAATTTCTATCATGGTATAAAAGTAGGTACTCACTTGAATCCATCAAGGGAGGGCCAGGAAGATGTGAGGGAGCCTTGAGTGTAATTGTTATGTATATGTATTAGTATAGGTGTGTGAGAATTGTTTTCTATTTTGAATTTTATTTCTTTTTGTTTAGATATTCGTGTGTGAGAGCATGGTTTTGTTGATCTGTATTAAATGAATAACCAATATTCTGAAGATTCCTCCCTCTTCCTGCGAGTCACCAATCAAAGCTAGCCAAAATAAAATGACAAACAATTTTTTTGCGCTCGGTACGAGTCTGTAATCCACATATAGGAATATCATGTTGAAGGCCCAGATTGGTACATTTGATTGCAAAAGCGATCCAATTAAGGGTTTTGTGAAGGCTATATTATATTTTTTTTCACTACATATTTTAAGGTGTCATTTCATGGAAAGCATATCATAAACATGCATTGCAACACTCACTAATATTATCCAACATACGTTGTGAGTTATGCTGAAAGCATTTCACATTTATTCCCTTTTTCAAATGATATGGGGGACAATAGTGAGATGAACCTCTAGGAGAAAATTCCAAAATGTTGAAATTACATTCCTATGTGTTCGTAGAAGCAAAGTTTTCTACATTTGGTCTTTTGGGTCTCTTTTACTCTCAATATTCAATGGTAGTTTGAAGGTCTGCAATATCCCCTACACAAACTCCAACTTGATCAATTTGCATGACAAGGCTCCAATCACCGCATTTTGCAACAAGTCACTACCATGCTAAGAAAATCTCGGCCTCAAAGGATCTCAGTATCTTCTCTACATGTTTTCTAAGGTCGTGTTGGAAAAGGAGCAGACAAAGATGGCTTGATAGTTTTTTGACAATTATTTAAGGCACATATGACCTTTCCAAAGCTTTGTATGATAAAATAAGAACATAATATTGTTAGGAATTCATGGTTCAAATATAATATTCTGAGAAGTTTGGTACTTTGGCATTGGGTTGTTACCCATATATCTTATTTTTCTAGTGTATCTAGTAAGTATAGGGAGCATTGAAACTTGTTATGTTGCTTCTATTGAACTTGGTAGGGAGGTTGTTGGTAGAAATATTTATGAAGTTTTAGTATGATATTGTGCAAAAATAAAATGACGCAAAACTATAAAGAACATACCAATAATTGAACAGACTAATGTGACACATAATGCTCCTGGAGCTTTAGTTACATGTAGTTCTTAATAAGGTCAAGCTGGTGTGACCCATCTTGCTTTGAGAGTGTCAATACAAGTTATTTTATACAATTTCAAGTTGTAGAATTGTCCGCTGAAGACATTTTATACCTAGAATGCTATCCTAGATAACCGATGAAGACTTCAGAGGGATATAGATTCAATAGATGGTAGAAATTCCATAGGATGGTTCAGTATTGAGACTAACCCGTTGTGCTTCGAGAGGTTGAGAAGCATCAATTCTGCAAAGTACGTCAATGATGTTCAGAAGCAGTTATGTCTTAAATGGATCAAGTGGGAAGCTCAAAAGTGTGGTGAAGAAAAGAGCGGAAGCCGTGAAATTTCAGAGTGGATGTGAGTGCTAGTGGTGACCATAACAAAAACATATGACAAAGATTTGTGTTGTTGTTGTTACATGTAAACACTAAGGGAGGATATTGGAAGTAATGATTCAATGTGTTATAGGTTGTTGTGAGTTGTAATTGTGAGTCCTGAGGTGTCAATCTAGAAGTTGTTGTTTCTTATGTTATGAATTGTAGTTGAGTCATGTACGAGTCATATATCCACTTTCTTAGGATGTATATTTGTGGAAGTCTGTGATCTATATCCTATATATGTAACTATTGTGATCAATAAAGTAGTGAAGTTTTATTTTGTGTGACATTGCTCTCTATCTCAATTTCTATCAGTGGTATGAGAGATCTCACATGAGGAATCAATTTCAAAATTTTGATGCAAAGAAGAAAACCAAATCTGCAAAGGCGAAGCAAATCACTAATCAATTTTTATAAGAATATGATATTGAGATGCAGTCTAGCATCCAAAAAGAAATTACAAAAATTAATAATTCAAGATAAACATATTACGATCACTTGTGATAAGTCTGTTGTGGTATTTGGTGATTTTGGTATTTACAATGCCTAGATGGTTAGAGTTTGTTGTCACATATGTCTTCATTTTGTACATTATAGACATAAACTTGTTAAATCTCTATTCCTTGCAAAAGCTTTGTTAATTCGAGCAGTTATAAAAAAACATAGCTGAAGATTAAGATTACCTCACATCTCATTGAAAGCTCTTTTGTGTGTAGAATGTTTGCTAGTTTATATTGAGCATATGCATGTGTGGCATCGTAACTATAAAGGTTACACAGTTAGTATTAAATTATTTTAACTATAGCCCAATATAGAGTCAAAATATGGAACTTATAAAAGGTAGAAGAAAGAAACCTCTTGGGATCGTTTAACGGGTCAAATTGGATTCTTTATTTGCCCACCCAGCTGTGAATACTAGACGAAACATTTACAATCCTTCCTTGAATGCTTGTTTCATTAGCTGTCGAGAATTTTATTGAGCAACAACCTAGTTAGAAGAAGGTAGCATGAAAATAAGCACAACCAACCATAACAACATAGTCTCTTGAATTTACATAAAATAGTAACTAAGTATTGCCTTAAGGTGCAAGAGCTCTAAGAACCATAATATTTAGTGCTTACCAAGACGATTAGTTGAGAAAGTCATCTCAAAGCCATCCTCACAAATCTGGATTTCATGAAAAAACTTTCCAGTGTTGTTTTTGCAAAATACACAACTACATTAGTCAGAAGCACAAGAAAAGCACAAGAAACCAGGGAATGATCTTAGTGTAAGCTAGGGTTACATTGAGAGATATCTGGTTTAATTTGCAAATGAAAATCAATTCCAACAATGAAATTAATTTAATGTAACAAAAATGGAATAGTGTGAAATAATGCAGAGAAAAAGAGAGCATGCCTATAATAATTTTGGTTCCTATATGGAAAAAGCAACTCAAAATGGGGACCAACAAATTTTGGTTCCTATATGGAAAAAGAAACTCATTTTTATAAAGTATATTTTTATTTCCATTTGATAAGGTGTCATGTAAATCAGCTTTAAATAACATGCGCCTGTGCAAATTGTGCTTCAGACAACAAGCCTGCACATGCATATGTTGAACTATCTAAAATCACATAAAACAAATGTCATTTCCTGACAAAATGAATTGTGTCCCAAAAATGGACGCCTTGGCTCGATTTTTTAAACCACGATAACTATAATAAACCCGAACCTATTTTTTAAACCACGATAGTTCTAATCAACCCACTATTTGTCGGAAATGGAATCTTTAGCTGCCATGACAACCCACTCTCTTGTAGAAGTGGAAAATTTCACTCTATTTTCAAACCTCGAGCCCTGAATCAGGACGTGCCCACGATAACTAAATTAGCCCGCGCACCCTATCGACTTTCTCGGGGTCACATTATAGTTTAGTTAGATTTAATATGATTTTTTTCCAATTTTTAATACTTTTATTTTTTTCCAAATTAATAAAAATGACTTTGTTACGAAGTTATTAATATTTTTAAGTAGAAAGAATGAAAACAACAGATAAAAACTGTACATATCAGTCCCTCAGAATTTGCGTTCCTCAACGTTTAAGTCTTGCAAAATATTCTCAATGCCTTGATTAAAACTATGTGTGACAATAGTTAAAGACATGAGGGTGGTGAGTGATAACGCATGATTTTTTTTGTTGTTGTATTAATTGAATTTTGTTGAACTAAAATTTCTAAATTAATGAAAATTTCATAAAATTATTTTATAATTGCAAAATATTTTTCTATCCATATTTTTCTTTTTTTCTAAATTCAATAAAAATTTGTTAAATGATATAAAATTCTAAAGTTATTTATAAAATATTAATTTTCAATTTTTATATCAAAAAATATTAAAGCTAGAAATTAAATTATTAAATATTTTATATAAAAACATGAAGTAAAAATAAATAAATAATATTTTAAAATTAAAATTAGTTATTTATTAAATTAATTTTAATGAATATTTAAATACGAGCTTAGAATTTTAAATTAATGGTGAATGTCAATTAACTTTGGGAGAGGAAATGACGACCTGCCTTACGCAGGATAATGACATTAGTGGGGAATGGAGGGAGGAGGCGGGGTGGTACTTTACATATGTTACTAAATACACTGCTAATAAAGAGGGGGAATGGATGGAGTAGGCGAGGCGATAATTGACATATGCTATTATGCCGTTAATAAATATACTGCCAATAAATAAAGCAAGATGGCGTCTATCTATCGAGAACTCTCCAACAAGTCTCATCATATTGTTTGCCTAACCAAATGTTTAGAATTTTAAATTAATGGTGAATATTGGTATTCTTACACTGAGATTTTTTCTTTTCTTTTCTCTTTTTTCTTTTTTAGTGGGGCTGATAGTTCATGTGTATGTGTGTGGGGATGTGTTAGTGTTAAAAAAAATAAAATAAAACAATTATAAAAATATGATATCAATATAGTTGTGTTAGTTCATTTTTTTTATTTTATATATTTATTATATCTGTCGCTGCAGGTATTATGCATCAAGAAATGTGACATTAATTTAACTTTGTTTTAAAAAATTTATGTTTTTGTCATAGTTGAACTTTAATATTTATTATTCTTTATTTATTTTAATTATTTTAATTTATTTTTCTGACATTCTATTGGTTTAAAATTTTAAGATGTTATTGCAAACTGTATTGTAGTTCCTGTTGTTCATTTATCAAGCAGCCGCCATTTGGATAACTTGAGAATTTGTGAATAATGCGATCTTGTACAACGCAGGTGTTATTTTATCTATCAAAAATACAAATGGTTGGTTTTGTAATGACGAATCAATATATTTTATCATTAATATATTTAACGCAACTTTATACAACCACTTTGTATTGTGTCTTGGCGGATACAATCAAGAATCCTCACATCACATGTACTTCGCAACATTAAACTAGCTGACAAATATCCCTATGTCAATTTTATCTTTGGATTTTGGGATATGAGGTGGTGCAATGCAGTGTGTCAGATACATTTCAGGGTTTATTATATTAGCATGCCACGTTTCCAACGTACATATTATTAGACACATGTATTTCCTCGTTCATTAATAAACCATTGGTAATTAGCTCACTCTTAATCAATGCCACTAGGCCTGGATATGCATACATATATTTACTGTTAATGCCATATGCATAAATAAATATATTTACGTTTAGTTTTTTTCATATAATGGTGGTTTCTAAATTTGTGGGCAAGGAAGGAAATATGCAGATATTTATAATAATCATCCATTACGCAATAACATAACAAAGACAATATATTTATTTGAAAATTGACGTAATATATTTTTGGAAGGTAGCAAGGTGCTCCACTTACTACGGTTCCTACTTTTCCATGAACGAGGAGCTCTATATTAAATGACATATATATGTTTTGAAGTGTTTTATGTATTAATTTTAAATGCAAAACATTATTATTAGACTAGAAAAAAGTATTCAATGTCATTATTAACAAGAAAAAATTCAATGTCATTATTAATAAGAACAAATTTTTTAAGATAGAAGAAATAATTTGTCTTAAAAACTTATTTTTTATTTTAGTTATTTTATATTAAAATTTAATATTAATTAAGTTGTTTTAGATATAAAATTTAACACACAAGTAAATTGAGATAAAAATGTTTTAAGACAAAATGTTTTATTTAAAACAAAAATACTTTGAGACAAAAATATTTTATAGATAAAAATTTATACTTAAGATAAAAAATGTATAAGAAATTTTTCTTTTTTAAGACAAAACTTTATATTTAAGGCAATGGCCACTTAAGAAAATGACAATTAATACAAACTCATTTAAGATAATTAACAATATTAACTAACACTTGCAAATTTGATTATGACATTAAGCCCTAAGTGCCACTTGTAGGCTACTACTATCTCAAGCCTATATCGAGGCTAAATACAATGATTTGTTGGGGTCTTCATTTTTTGAACAATGTGATGCAGCAACTAACCATAGGGTATACAATTTAAATACACATAACAAACTTCTCAAATTCCACACCAAATATATCAAATTGTATTTATTAATGTTTTAATTGTATTTATTAATACTCAAATTTTATTTTATGGTAGGATTTTAGTTCGCAACAACTAGTCATAGGGTATACAATTTAAATACACATAACAAACTTTTCAAATTCCACACCAAACATATCCAATTGTATTTATTAATATTTTAATTGTATTTATTAATACTCAAATTTTATTTTATGGAAGGATTTTAGTTCTAACAATTTGTTTCGTGTTCAAGTTTTTGGAAAGATGTTATAGTTGACTTAATAAAATTACCAACTTTCCATAATTTTTTATTCAAATTTAAAAATATTCAAATTTTATTTTTCAAATCAAATTTAAATAATCATGTAAAATCTTATTAATACAATTTCCATCTTTAACAAAATGTCAAAGTCAAATTGGATAATAGAAGTGAACATAAATAAATTAATAATTTAGAAATAACTTAATAATTTAAATTTAAGAAATATTTTATAATCACAATATGATATATATATATATATATATATATATATATATATATATATATATATATATATATTCAAAATTCCATCATTTATTTATCAAATTGCAACATTTCTATATCTAAATTAAGCGGCAATATGCTAAATTAAGATAGCTTTGATTTGGAGATTTACGAATTGCAATATACTTGGAGATATAACAATTCCAAATTATGATATTCAATGGTATTTTCATGTCATATGTTCAACATCTTATAATATGTTTAACAACATCTTCACTATATTGTAAAACACTTGATAGATTTATGGTTATGATCAAGTTTTTTTAAAAGCATTTTTAGAATAATTTTAATATAGTGAAAAATTAGAACAACTTTGAAATCAACTTTCTTACAAAGTACCATAGACATTTTCAAGATCACATTACAACATTACTATATTTAAATTAAGCGGCAGAGAGTAGCTACCTTGTAGCCTTGTTATTATTATAATTGTTTTTTTTTTCTTAAATTATATTATAAAGTTTAATTTTTATTTTATTTTAGTTTATTATAATTATATAATATGATATATCATTTCTCTAAATGTAATGCACATTATATAAAATATTTTTTTATTTATGAAAATTTATGTCTATTGGTTTTGTATAAAGTAATGCATTTAATTATCCATATTAATTACTTTTAAAGTCTCACTTTACATGCTTATTATTTTGATGTCTTCTTAGATTCATTTCATTTGTTCCCTATGGTGTAGTAATTAAGGAATAAATTTACATGAGGACTTGCAAATAGAAAAGACACAAAATAACTTTCACAACATATGAAACCTTAACAATTCAAAGCATCAACATATAACAATATATAAAGCTAGCATGCATCTAAGATAATTATCAATATTGCCATTGAACCAACATATAAAGAAAGAAGGTGCCAACATTATCAAGTAGACAAAACATGAGCATATCTATATTATCAGATGAGAGAAGAATGATTACAATGATGGTTGTTGAATCAAGTCTTCCGTTAACTCCTTAGCTCCTCTCTCTCTCTCTCTCTCGATCCAATTCTTGACAACATAACAATTCTCAAATTCCAGTCCTTGTTACAATAGCCTAGCCTCTAATAGATAGATGAGGAGAGGCTCAATCCTTGCCAATTTCTTCATAAGTTCCATTGAGGAAAAACCTTGATGTTGCCTCGCTTTATTTCTCTTCCCTACTTTTTGTGTTCTTGTTAGGATTAGAAATTTCCTTAGACATGACTGAGGCAAATGTTTCCGGCTTTTTGAGCTGAAATTTGAGTGAAAAGTGGAATGTGAGTCAGTCAACTCATGCTTTGACCTCTAGAATCTCATACAAATCCAGTAAAACTTCCCTTTAGGAAAAAGAGAGCGTTAACCAAGGGACTAAAGCTCCTTGTTGAATCATAGGTAACATTATAATGCCCTTTATCTGTTTCTAGGGTGCGTTACCCTGGAAAATGGGCATGTAAATTAGGTTTTTCTTCTAATCAAAGTGTCCTTCTCCTCTAGCTGATGAGGAGGTCATTTTTGTGTATAGCATAGGCTCACTTGTCACTAGTGACTTAAGTGAACTTGCTTTTTATGTCCTTCTCCTCTAAGCTGATGAGGAGTTCATTTTTTTGTATAACATAGGCTCACTTGTCACTTGTGACTTAAATGAACTTGCATTTTTTGTACACTTACTAAGAATTTTCATCCTAACAAATGACAACTCCACTAGGTTTTTAGCTACATAGTCGCCAACAAATGTCGACTTCACTGGTGTAGTAATTTAGATCGTTGGTTATTGTCATTTTAGTGCTCTTTAGTGTTTTTTCCAACTATTTTTAGCCTCTCAATTTCTATTTTTAGATCTCCTTTGTTTTCTGTAAAATTTTTGGTTTTCGTTGGTTTTCTGCATATTTCTGCAGGTCACAGGTACCAACTGAGTAGGAGACGACACAATTTAGGTGAGATATGCCGAGCGAGATTTGCACGAGAAAAACACATTTTTTGGCCTCTTTTATGCATTTTGCAAACACTTTTGAGGCCTTTTTCTACATTCTAATACACTTTTCAGGGAAATTTGCGCATTCTGTCATTTTTCAGAATATTCCAAATTTGTCAAATGTGTTATGTGTGTACTAGGAAGGGTTTCTATTCTTTCCTAAGCCACCCCTAGGCCTATATTTTCTTATTAATTTCTCATTGAAGATGGAAAAACCCCCCTATGGTTTAGAGTATACCTCCATCATTTATGAATAGATTTGCTGAATTGAGGAATCTAGAGTACAACATTTTCAACCACTGATTTCTAGGGTTTTTTCCACTGTTTTACGACCGTTTTAGATGCGTTTCTTCATTATTTTACTCCCTTTAGAGTTTACCCTTAGGATATCCTTGTGTGTCATATGTTTTTAGAGATTCTTTCCTATAAGTGTTTTCAACATTTTCACCTTTGATTTTTGTTGATTGTTTGCATCATTTTCAACAACTTAGTGCCTTTAGATCCCAATTCATTATACATTTTATATTTGGCCATTTGCGTGTCTTTGATTAAATTGTTTTCCAAATCTATTTTTGCTACTTCTTTGCCTCTTTGGGTGGGGGTCTGTGTGCTTGGGTTTGCTATTCATTTTACTGTCCATTTTCAACATTATTTACAGTTTCTCAACACTTTGTTTTTAGCAACACATGGCATCATAAAACATGCTCAATTAACTCATCCACTTGACACATGATTTCACACACACACACCCTAAGCGAACGTGAGCTTGGTTAACACCGCCAAGCCAAGACTTAAAACGCTACACCTTCATAATTCAACACACATATATTAAGACCTCTTGGGCGCCAAGGCCAAACAATATGTGTATTTAGGTGCAGGATCGGTGGGATAGACTTCCAATAACACCCATAGATCACTTACATTGATAAATAGAAGTTGAAATATTAGGGAGCTTAAAATCATTCACCATCCCACGTTCCCAATCCAGAGCGCATCAGAAACCCAATTAAGAGGGGGTTAGGCTAGGTCATCTCGCGAGCGATTCTCCTCGGGGCTACCCAACCCGTGGCTGGGAATCCTGTGTGTTGGTTGATCACCAACAAGCTCAAGACTCAACCTCCTCCATGGGACAAAGGTAACCATAGTGACGAATAATAGGAAATCATCCTATAGGACTGGATGTGGGCAACACTTGGTTCTCTACCCTACCTTTCTCTAGACAACTCTACTTGCGAGGATCAAATTCCATCAAGTTAGAAGTATTTTGAAAGGCCATCTAAAATATTAGATCTAGAAATTGTTTGAGGATCTATATAACCTATATACCAAAGGTCATTTTTCTTTGATAGGACGTGCTTTCTTGAATTAGAGTAGCATATTAATATAGTTAGTATACACTTGGCACCACTGCACTAGGTGTTTGCTTGTTGTTTGTTATCATCACCCTTTAGTCTTTTGAGTCATCTTTTTCTTGACACTATTGCGTCCCCTATGTGTTTTTCATGGAGACTTCGTGGCCTTCACCCCTAGTTTCCTTTAGGACATCTTACTCCTCCCTGTCGAGTTCGAGTTCATCCTCCTAGTCCTCCATCTAGTTGTCATTCTAACTCTGGTTCTTATGATTATTCCCATTCTTCATTTGATTCTGCATCTTCCCAACCCCGTAGCACCAACATGTTAAGAACCAACCTGGGTGTGGGAAACCAAGGTAACCCCATAGGAAGATGCTCAACTAGTATGGTAACTAATCTTCCATTTCTCCCATATATGACTAGTTTGAGCCTTCCTAATTTTAGCCAACTCATCAATGTTCCTCTTATCCATAACCCAAATTTCCCTCCTATTCCTACCAAGCTTCCCTATGACATCCCCGAGTTCGAATAAAATACTGGGGAAGACCCCACAAATCATGTTCTTTCATTTCACATGTGGTGTTCATATAATTCCATCACGGAAGATTCCATCTGTCTTCACCTCTTCCAACACACCCTTACTGTAGCTACTTCCAAGTGGTATGTGGAACAACCACATGCCTCCCATTCCACTTTCATGAATTTCTCCAAAGCCTTTATATCCTACTTCCATCTACCACTTTGTTGTGACACTAGTAGCGAACTCTTAACTTCTTTTCATCAAATTTCTGCCACCCACAATTTTGATCATGTCCCAGAATGGCGCATAAGTAGGAGCATGTATAGGGCCCCTGAATTAAAAGACCGTGTTTATATGGATTTGTTCCTTAGAACACTTTTTGGCCCCATAGGTAAAGATGTCGCCTCTCGCTTTCCTCAGTTAGAGGAATAAGTGCTTTAGATTGCTTTGAATTATGACTTGATCTATGCACAATTATGTTATGTTTATACAGTCCTCCCTGATCTGCCTCGGCCTGGTACTACTAATGCACCAAGGACTCCTCACGCCACTGAAGGTATCATTGGATCCATCTCATGCCCTCAACCTCGTCCATAATCTTCGCCTCCAATGAGTTATGGTAAACCCTCGGGGGGGCGGGATGGGTGCAGTGGGGAATTCCTCTTACACATATAACTCTCCCAATCCTTCACACAGAAACACTTATGTATGTCCCAATATGTCATATTCATATTCCCATTTTCATCAGCAAATGCTAGGGCCAAAAATTGCTTCTCCTATTTATCCTAATGTTTCTCCATATCCCTACTTTCCTTATGCACCACCTAGCACTCTAGCCCTGCCGAAACCAACGCCCCAACCTGCCATGCCTCCTCTACCTCTGCCACAAAAAAAACCACCTCCTCAAGGTCAAGCGTATGCTCAATAGAGTGCCACCAATCCCCCCAACCCAAAGATATGGAACAAGGGGAAGGGTAATCAGAACGAACCATCTCAAGGTAACCAAGGCTACCAAGGTCCACCACCTAATTCCCTTAAGGAAGACCAACCTAATCCCACAATCCAGCAACAGGGTAGACAACCCAAGCAAAACAAGGCCCTTCGTATGAATAAGCCTTGTGCTTGTTGTGGAGTATTTTTCCATAATACTCACAAGTGTCCCCCTTTACCTTAGATGATCCAAGCATGGGAAGCTCAAGTAGCTTCTTCTGGAGTACCTCAACCCATTTCTCCACCTCCTCCCCCTCCTGCTTCAACACAATCGACTGTGCTTACAAATCCTTTTCCCATCAGGGATATATAGCTACCCAACCTGCACAGGGTAATGCAACCCATCAAAATTCACAATTTGGCTAGAACAATTACTAGATCTTCATGATGAATTCTGATGAAGTCAACACTAAAAAAATCAACCTCCATACTCAGTCATGCCAATATGACAAACCCCCTCCCAATTCAACGATTGATTCCAACCCAAAATTTCCACCGAGTTTTGTCATCACCAAATGACACCTTATAGGTCCATCTACCTAAATTTGAGGTTGCCCCCAAGATCCCTAAAGGTCCATTATGTCAAAACACTTCTTCTTCTAAAGCCTTTCATACCTATAACATAATAGATCACTTGGCATAGTTCTATGCTGCCATGTCAATGTTCGAAGTCCTTCAGACATGCCCATCCCAATGGAAAGCTATACTATCTATTTTAGGCATTTGTGGATCCCTATAATGATCTTCTAATTGTCTTTGATGTTGGAAAATAAAAAAAATCCCCCCCTTCCTTCCTTAGTTTCCTTTCAAATACTAGTATCCATAAAGAATGCCACATTCCAACGATGTATCATAGATGATGGCACCTCCACCTATGTGATGGCCAACAACGTTTGGAATTAAATTGGTTCCCCTGACTTGTCCCCATCCACTATCACTTTCCGTGGTTGGGAAGGTCACCCATCACAACCTCTCGGATTCTATCACAACTGTCCCATCACCATTTCTAGCAAGACTATCTTGATTTATATCGAAGTCATTGATGCCCCATTAGATTATAACATCTTGTTGTGTCATAGTTACACCTATTGCATGTTTTTTATTGCATCCGCTATCTTTCTCAAGATGCACTAGTTTACTCACAACAAAAAGATAGTCACTATCGATCTATTGAATTAATATGACCCTCAGTCTCAGGAATCTCCTCAGACTACTATCTCGTCAATGATTGGAAATAAGAATATCACTTCCCTTACCAATGTGTCTCTTGGAGTCTATAAAGATTCCACACTACTTGGAGCTTATTATGGCGCAACACCTACCCTTTCTGAGCCTATCTCGTCCTATGTTTGCATGCTTCAAGTGTCACAGGTTGTTAACAAGTGGTCTAGTATGCCTTCACAACAACCAACCCCTTTGCAACCTCCTGCTCCCAACTCAACCCAACGTCTAGGTATAATTCCTCCAGATCCATTTCCTTTTGCTAGTATAGGCTCCCAGTCCTTTACATCTCAGAAATGTTCCCTAAGGTCTTAAACATATAAGAGCATTTTCCCCAGTTCATAACCCCTAAGGAAAGATACCTTTATTATTCCCACCACTCGAAATATTTTCTACCCCTGTTATGGATACGTTGAGTCTACCTAACATCATGTTTGGGATCCAAACCCGGTACATTAATCCTCCTGCAAACACTCCTCCTGACCAAATCAAACCTTATATAGCTTTGACTCTGGTTCAACCCGTTGTACCCACCCCTTCCTTTGCTTCAGTCCCACAAAAACCTCAGCATGCCATTATTGCTATTTCGAAAGCATATAGTGAGGGGGGGAAAAGCCCAACAAAAGGGAACTAAAGAAAATACAACCCAACCAAACCCCACCTCTCCTAAAGTACCAAAGCCTGCTCCTCCATGCACTTTGTGTGATGTTGTTGGGGATGCCACTAATAATTTTCATGAGCTCTCTCATATCAAGAATGTGGTCTCTAATACTTTTCCTAACTCCAACATTCCTGAGGTCAATGTAACCTTACTCGAGTCAACTAAGAATAACATAACCTTATGCAAGAATCACCCTTGTGCTTTGTGTGATAAATATGGGCATTACTCCCATTGTTGTCCCCATATCGAAGATTTTTGTGATATACTTCACATACTTCGTGAGTTAGATGTCACTCGTAGTGTTTCCACATCTCCAATACATGTAGGTCCTAGCCCCAATGCATCACCAAGATAGGAGGTCTCTAAACCAGCCATCGTGATCCCTCCTCCTGATGTCGAGATGACGAATAATTCCACCTCTATTCTCTACCTGTCATCATACATAGGATCAATGTATTGGGACTCTCTTGAACTTTCCTATTGCAATTCTGTCGAACCTTCTTTGAAGAACACTTCAATCTCAACATCGATAGATATCAACTAGTCATCTACCCACTCCTTTTGACGATGCACATGTGAACCTTGTCTCTCATGAAGATGATTCTAGTAGTTCCTCATCACATGGTATCCCTTCCTCCCTTCTTACCATATCATTCAGATGAAGACATCATGGAAGCCATGACCAACCCTGATTATCCTTGGGATGATATGCATACTTATTTCCACAAGAAACCCATGATAAATATGTTGTGGAGTCCAAAGAATTCACCCATGGTGAGGTCGATTGGTTCAAATACCCCTTACTTCGAACCCATGAATTCAAACCATATCGACCTTGTGGCCATTACATTACCACACAATTTTTGGGTAAGGGTGCATCCATTTTTTAGAGTCTAGGAGAAGCAATTCTCCCCAACCCTCCTAGTGCATCTGGTAGTGTCGACTCTAATCCTATCCCTATTCCCCATGTCAAAGAAAATCTAGAGTCTCATATCACTCCAAATCACCATAAGGATGATCCACTTAATCATCCCCCGTCTTCCATCAATAATCCAATCCCTTAGACATTATTGTCGTTCAACCTTTGTGTCATATAGTGACATCATGTATGAAAACAAAAAAATTCAGCACATTTGATTCATATATGCAGTGCCAAATGAGATTGGTAATCCACCATTTCCTTTCTTTAACTGTATCTATCCATTATTCCCATAGGAAGACATCCATAACATAAACAAATGGTGAACCACATCATCAAAATGTGTATAGAGTCCTCTATTATAAATACATTCGGTATGTCCATGACATGCTACATCCATCCATACAAAACTTGGGGGCACCCATGGCCCTACATATCCTCATTATCCTCTTGAGGATCTCATGCTCGTGGAACTAGATGCTTGAATCCATTATTCGAACACCTAGAACACCATGGAAATTTACAAACTCATATAACTAAAGGGCATCATTCCCACCTGATCAGTCCCATCCATCATCATATGTTGGGGGGAAATATCCCATGCTTGGGGGCATGATGGTCCCCATAGAAACCTTCTCATTTGATCAATATAAGTCTTAATCTAGACCCCAACGATCTAAGTATGGTTGATTATCCTACCATTCTTTGGATAGTTTGTCCTACCGGCCTCTCCGGCGAGCCATATCCACATTATATAGCGTAGACATTTGATACCATATCTTCAAATATTCTACTCTATGTGATGCCAAACTTACCATCCAACCCCCATGTTTGACTTGGTGGGCGGGGTAGATCCTAGACCTTGACTTGTATTCCTTTCGTACCTTGATTCTTCATCAGGAAACATACTTTCAAGAAGCATTAAGGCCATAATTAGATGAGTAAAGCCACCTGCTTGAAAGTCAAAGATGCGAATTCTAATGGTTGATTTTTCTGCTACAATCTCCCCAAGATTTAGGGCCTTCTCCTCCTCTCCAAATTCTCTAACAACTCATTATGAAAATGAATTGAATTTGCGGGCAAGAAGCCCTTTTATAGGAAAAACCCTAGTTTTTCCATCACCCATTGCGACCAAACCATAGCTTGGTTTAAAAAATTATCAGCACTGTTGGAAATCTCTCACCAAGCTCTATAACAGGTCTCCCTTCAGTTTTGGTAATTTGAAACTTCATTAGGAAACCATTTTTTCCAAGAGGTTTCACTTTGCTGCCTATTAAAATAAAATTTATTCATATTAGTCGCTTGTACTCTAGTACCAATTTAGCTTTGCACTTGTCGATTCATGTAGAAATTTATTAATACTAATGTATTACCAGACTCTCCCGATCTCACAATATTTATATTCTTGCAAAATACAAAATCCTTCCACTGTTAAACTTGCGAAAATTTAAAACTCAATTACAAACACATGTGAATAAATTCAATCGCACATAACACAGTTGTTTAACGGGAAAGCTTAAAGCTAAAAATCCCAACTATCATATATCAATGGAATCATGTAATAATCTCATAAAAAGCTTAGTACATCAAGCTCTCAGTACAATCAACAATCATTACAAACTGTCATGCAGAAATTTGCATCTCTATGCACCAATTTCTTACCTCCTGACAGCCTGCCTCCACTGCGCAATCCCTGCTAAAGAAGACCTCTGAATGAATTCGAATTGGCCTTGCCTTGACTGCGCAATCCTCATTGGAAAATCCAATGTGTATCAGATGCATTGAATGCATCACTATAGTCACAACGGACAATCCATTCTACCCTTTCACCTATCTCTCCACTGGGTCTCCACTGGAACTAACATGCATTGTAGTTAACTACTGTATTTGTTCAGTTGTTAGTGAGTTATTAGTTGTGAATTAATTAACTAATTAATTCACTTAACTCTCACTAGTGTATCTTTCAGTTAGACTAGAGACAACTAGCTCAACTAAGTTTAACTCCATTAACTGAGTTAAACTGAATAACAACTCCTGTAACTACTATTCCAACTCTGTCATAACTTTTCCACTTCAGTTCTAACTGAGTCCTCCATGCATGAACCACTAGTAAACCCTAGGAATTTCATAATTCCTCAGCCCACTGATTTTCAAAATCTGTATACTGAAATAAAGTGCTCCAAGAGAATAAGTTGATGTTTATTGTTGGATTATTATTAAGAGCTAATAATAATCGACATACATCTATTTTTAGATTTACGATCTATAAATAAACTTCGCCCAATATTCTAAAAATAGAATTTAATCTATTTTTCCAACTTGATCAACCATCTACAAATAGCATCCTGCAACTTATAGAATATGCTCACCATGTCTAAAAATATACATACACCTAAAAATAGCATGCGGGCCCAACTTAGTGAAGGTGCTTACTTTTCACTAAGCTCATCATCTTGTTGAATCTCAACACTCCCTCTCAAAAATATAGGGATTATCCTTCACCCTGATCCTACCTCTATGGTATTCAAATTTTCTCTTGCCGAGCGCCTTCGTCAGAATATCTGCATCCTGATCTTCCGTAGGAATTTACTGAAGCAACATGATCTTTCGCTGCACACAATCTCTGATATGATGATACCGGATATCAATATGTTTAGATATATCATGAAACACAGGATTAATCGAGAGTTTAATGCAACTCTGATTATCACAATGTATCACTGTAGGATCTAAACGTGAACCGAAAAAACCGACCAAGATCTTCCTCATCCAGATAGCCTCACATGCAGCTTGACTTGTTGCCATGTATTTTTCTTCCGATGAACTGAGTGCCACAAATTTTGTTTCCTGCTGTACTAAGAAACTGTTGTAGATCCGATACTCAAAACCCCTCCTGATGTGCTATTTCTGTCCATTGGGCTGCCTGCCCAATCTGCATCCGTGAAGCCATGCAACTTCACCTCATTCGTCTGTCTGTACCATAAGCCATACTCAGATGTGCCCCTGAGATACCTCAGGACATGCTTTCCTTCCTAAAGAGCTTGGTAGGCTTAACCATCGCTTGAGAAAGCTATTTCACCGCATAGCATATGTCTGGTCTTATATTAACTAAATACATGAGCGAACCCACCAAATGTCGATAAATAGTGGCATCCACTACCTCTGCTGATGTAGCATCCTCTTTCCTCCAATTTCCTGGAAGAGGAGTATCCATGGGCTTGCAGTCCTCCAAGTATCTCCTGAGCATACTTGCCTTGAGAAACAAACAGTTCAACTTCTCGCTGTCATATTTCCAATCCAAGGAAATAATGAAGGAGGCCCAAATCCTTCATCTCAAACTCCTTTGGAAGATCTGCCTTGCATGAGTGTATCAACTGCTCATCACCAGTTAGTATTAAATCATCAACATAAAGAACAATGATTAAAAGCTTACCCTCCACCACAATTTGGTACATGTTTGCATCCGCCTCACTCTTGGTGAAGCCAAGTCCAGTGAAATAGCTGTCAATCCATGTGTACCAAGCAGTGATGCTTTCTTCAGCCCATACAATGCTCTTTTGAGTCTGCACACATGCGACTCACTGTTGAAGATCTCAAATCCTTCAGGCTGCTCAATGTACACCTCTTCCTCAATGATCCCATTAAGGAACGTAGTCTTCACATCCATCTGATGAATGTGCCAACCCATCTACGCTGAGAGAGCAAGGATGGTTCTTATGGAAGAATACCATGCGACAGGTGCAGAGGTTTCTTCATAATCAATCCCCTCAATCTGCGAGAAGCCCCAGGAAAAAAATCTTGCCTTATACTTCTCGATGCTCACATCAGCATCTTGCTTTACCTTTTAGATCCATCTTGATCCTACAACTAATTTACCCACCGACCTTGGAACAATATCCCCAGCACTGTTTTTGACAATGGAGTCATACTCCTCCACCATGGCATCTACCCATGTGGGATCCTGCACTTCTTCTTCAAAAGAAGATGGCTCTGTCACGATACACTTGCTCATAAGAGCCATGTATCTAGTAAATCGGTCAGGTGACTATCTCTGTCTGCGCTGTGATGTAGGGACTCCTACATTCTATGCCGCATCAAGCTTCAGTCTCTCAGCTTCTGTGGTATGCTTTATGCTAATTTTGATGTTTGGTTCTACATGAGTGGACTCCTCCACTCCATGAATCTCCTCCTGTGGCTGATCCACATCTGGAGGCTCCTATATCAGAACTGACAGTTCCTCCTCTGCATGCAAGTCTAGATCCCTCTCAAGCATAGCTCATGCAACACCCACGATCGTTCTGTTCTTCCTCTCTGTGATCCCATTCTGCTATGGGTTATGAGGCGCTATGAGTTCTCTTCGAATTCCTTATTTGATACAGAAGTCTTTGAATTCGTTCAAGATATATTCACCAACATTGCAGAGCCTTCACTTGCTTCCCCGAATCCTTCTCCACTAATGCTTTAAACTCACAAAACTTTGAGAATGTTTCGCTTGTCTTATGCATGAAGAAGATCCAACATATACGAGAATAGTCATCAACAAATATAACATAATACCTGTGTTTTTCTATTGAAGCAACCAAGAAAGGTCCACACACGTCTGTGTGAATTCTCTCGAGGATCACCAAAGCACGGTTCTCCTTCTCATGAAAGGCGGTCTTCACAAAATTACCCATAGTACATCCCTTGCACTGATCTGACTGTGCAAGAGTACCCTTAGGAATTCTAGTAGAAATCTGCTGCAAAATATTCAAGGCACCATGGTGAAGATGGCCCAATCTCCTGTGCCATAATTCGCCCTCATCCCGGCTCACCACCTCTTATGCTTTGCCCATCATTGCAGCGCAGCCATCTACCTCCAGCTTGTAGATATTCTTAACTCGAATACCTATCCTCTTGGTTTGACCCATTGTTTAATGTCGCAGGAAATATTTTCCCTCGCTGAAAACAACGTCATAACCTCTGTCTTCCAACATTGTGACTGATACCAAGTTCTTCTTCAAACCTGGAACATGCATAACATATTTCAACAGAAATGATTTACTTGAATCCCTCTCAAAGGTAATGGTCCCAATGTCGGTTGCACTGTATCTACAATCGTCTCCCATCTCTATATGCATTTGGAGATCCTTCTCCTCCAAGTCACTAAACAACTCCTTGTATCCCGTCATATGGAAAGACACACCACTATCAAGATACCACACCGATCCCATTATGATTGAAACCAAGCATGCGATCAAAGAGAAATCAAGTTCAAATTGTGAGGCTAAGGCCTCTCTAGCTATAGCTCCAGCAACCTTCTTGTTCTTCTTTTTCTATGGGCAGTTAGTGGTGAGATGCCCATGTTCGTGACAATATAACTTCACTTTGGACAAATCCAGCTTCTTGCCTTTAGCCTTGGATTTTGGATGGGATTTCTTCACCTTGCCTTTCCTTGCTTTGGTAGCCAAAGTTCAATTCTCTTCAACATCATTCTTCGATGAAGAGCCATCCCTGGTACTTCGCCTTATCTCCTCCTGCACAAGATCCGACCAAAGTCGCTCCCAACCCGACAGTTTCTCTCGTCCATTGACAGAGTCTTCATAGCCATGCCAAATATTTGGAAGCCCAAGGAGAGCCAAGCTCACCAAGTCATCATCATCAACAGTAATCCCCACACTTCGCAGTTCATCCCTACAATGGGCAAACTTCATGAGATATTTTGGAATACTGTCGCCCTTCTCCATTTTTATTTTTCTGAGCTTATCTTTCAGTGCCAACTTCCTCTGGTCGTTGCTGCTTTGGAAAATATCTGTCAAAGCCTTCCACATTGTAAATGGAGTGGTTTTATCATTAAGGCTTGACACAATTTTTTCCTTCACACCTTCCAATAGAATTCTTATTGTCTTTGCTACCTTCATTTTCCATGTGTTAAGTAATGCAGCATCGCTAGAACCATGCTTAGGAACATCGCTATCGATGAACTCCTTCAGTCCATTATCTTCAAGCACCACCTCCATCATATCCTTCTAGGATATTTAATTCGAGCTTCCCTCAAGGGCATAATCCAATTGAAACCCATTGAAAGACATTTCAATGAATACTCAACTGTCGTACCAAGAAATTTCTGCAGCAAATTTGAATTGTCCACCAACACAAAATCAACAATTTATCACAATTGCAATCTCTTGTAATCAATACTGCTCCGATACCATGTAGAAATTTATTAATACTGATGTATTACCAGACTCTCCTGATCTCACAATATTTATCTTCTTGAAAAATATAGAATCCTTCCACTGTTAAACTTGCAGAAATTTAAAACTCAATTGCAAACACATGTGAATAAATTCAATCGCACATAACACAATTGTTTAACAAGAAAGATTAAATCTAAAAACCCCAACTATCATATATTATTTATATCAATGGAATCATGTAATAATATCATACAAATATTAGTACATCAAGCTCTCAGTACAATCAACAATCATTACACACTGTCATGCAGAAATTTGCATCTCTATGCACTAATTTCTTGCCTCCTAATAGCCTGCCTCCACTACGCAATCCCGGCTGAAGAAGACCTCTGAATGAATTCGAATTGGCTTGCCTTGAATGCGGAATCCTCATTGGAAACTCCAATGTGTGTCAAATGCATTGAATGCATCACTATAGTCACAACGGATAGTCCATATTACCCTTTCACCTATCACTCCACTGGGTCTTCATTGGAACTGACACGCACTGTAGTTAACTGCTGTATTTTTTCAGTTGTTAGTGAGTTATTAGTTGTGAATTAATTAAATAATTAATTCACTTAACGCTCACTAGTGTATCTTTCAGTTAGACTAGATACAACTAGCTCAACTGAGTTTAACTCCATTAACTGAGTTAAACCAAATAACAACTCTTGTAACTACTCTTCCAACTCTGTCATAACTTTGCCACTTCAGTTCTAACTAAGTCCTCCATGCATGAACCACCAGTAAACCCTAGAAATTGCGTAATTCCTTCAGCCCACTGATTTTCCAAATCTGTATACTGAAATAAAGTGCTCCAAGAGAATAATTTGATGTTTATTGTTGGATTATTATTAAGAGATAATAATAATCGACATGCATCTATTTTTAGATTGACGATCTATAAATAGAATTCACCTAATATTCTAAAAATAGAATTTCATCTATTTTTCCAACTTGATCAACCATCTACAAATAGCATCCTGCAACTTATAGAATATGCTCACCATGTCTAAAAATAGACATACACCTAAAAATAGCCTGCGGGCCCCACTTAGTGAAGGTGCTTACTTTTCACTAAGCTCATCATCTTGTTGAATCTCAACAATTCACTTGTCGATTTTTGTCATGAGTAACCATTGTTTACTCATGTTTTTATGGTCCCCTCCGAGCCTAACCGATGTGGCAGCATCTGATGGGCCTCTAAATTAGACATAAAATAAGGCCCATATAACCTTTCTTAGGCCCGTCTACCTTTATTATGCACATAAAAAGATATATTAAATCTCTCCTTCTGCACTTAATAATGTTTTCTTATGATTTAATATGTTCTTATGAAGGTTTAAAGGTAATTTCATATTTGTGCCTAATATTGGTTATTTTTGTAGAATATTGTGAGAATACTAGGTAGATTATGCAGATTTGGAGAAGGAGATAGTTTAGGGATTTACTCCCTACCACTGAAAGATAAATATTGAAGAATAAATAAACAAAATGTCCGGAAATTATGGAGAAATCTTGGAGAGATTCAAGGGTTTTGTCCACCCTCCCTAACTTTCAAAGGCAACCAAGCAAACTCAAGAGGAAGTGCATTAAATCTATGGTTTACTTGGATTCAAAGTGGACTCAATCACTATTTTCTAGGGAGATGTTGGTAGATTCCCTTGAGGATAAATAAATATGATCAAGAGCTAATTAGGGTCGATTCCGATCCAGGCCATTCCAATCAGATTTCGGTCCATTTGATTCCATTTAGAACTTTTTCTGCAAGCTATTAGGCTTTTGTTGTTTAATATCTTCAGGATGTAATAAGGCTGTATTTTTGTAATGCAATGAGTATTCAGATGAATTTTTATTTATCTAGTTCCAAAGAGCTCGGCTTGTGGGTTAGGGCCCAACCCATGTGCCTCAACTTCTCTGATGTTTCATTCTTTCCTTTTTTTCATTTAGCTAGTTTTGTTTCTGTCATTCAATTAGTTTTGCTTCCGTTAGTTTCATTGCTATTTAGTTTTTGATTTCAACATGCCACTGTAGGTTTTTAATTTTCTTATGAGTAATAAAATAGAGAAAAAAATTGTAAAAGATGTGGATTAAGACCTACCTTCTCATCTCTGTCAATAGATCTCGAGGAGGGTAAACCTTCCCACAGACCCAAAAATTGATTTATGTTCACTACTTCTGAGATTAGAGTAGAGTTGCTATACCAGTTTCAGTCTTTCTGTTCACTGTTTTTATCATCCACTTCATCTATTTTTCGTGCATGGATCAACAGGTTTGTTTGCAGGAATATGTATCAACATTTCTAGAGAAATTCATCAAGTCGTCCTGCTTCATTTTCTAGCTCTGTTTTCACGCCTGGGCACTATTGTTGTGCCTCCATTTCCCTCCTTTTTCTCTTTTTTGTATATGTTGCCCCTTTTTATTCCAAAAATTAGACCTCTGCCCTTGCTCCTCAAAAATCCTGCTCGCCATACATCGCTCCATCGCAAATCGCTTATATTTTTTAACTCTCTCTCTTTCTAAGCCCGAATGTGATATCCCTTTCTACTTCCCTTTGCTACTATTTTATTAAAAATAATCAAAAACATTAGAAACCACCCTTTTTTCCCTTTGGACTTACCATCGCTCCTTTTCGCAATCAAATTTCACATTTGGTCCTTATTGACACCTTTCGCTTCCAGACCCTGATTGTGATATTCCTTTTTCCCTCCTTTCTCCTTTGATCCTCATTTCCATGTCAAAAACCTTTTAAAGAACCCTACTCTGCCTTTTTATTTTTAGTGAAAATCCCATCGGTTTATCGCAATTCTCAATTCCTATTGGCCTTCGTTAACACTTACCACTCTAAACGCCGATTGCGATAATTATTCATACTCTTCCACACCGCAATTACAAATCACATTTTTCATTTGGTTCTCAAACACGTTCCTCTCCCAATGTCGATTGCGATATCGCATATCACAAATCGCACTTTATACGCAAATTATAACTCCGCCATCACATATTTCAAGCCTCCCACTCAAAAGAATATTTGTGATATTATAAGCTTTAATAAAGTCCAAACCTCTCTTTCCACACCTCTAAGCCTTGTCCTGCGTGTTTAAGCCCTCCATTAGCCTCTTTAGCCCTTTTTCCTCCAAACTGCAAGCAACACTTTTTAAAGTTTAGTTAGGTCATGAATAGTTGCATGGTTAGAAGCATGATAACATGGTAGATAGATCATAGTATAAATAGGGCCTGTTTAGCCAATTGGCCAAGTTAAGTGTGGTTTAAATTAGTTTATGTTCTGCCATTTATTTTTAGCAAGTTAACATAGTTTACTTTCCTGTCATTTCTTTTCAGCAATTTAGTTTAGTTTCCTTTCTATCATTTCCTTTCTGCAATTTATTTTAGTTTCATTGAAGTGTGACAGAATTCACTGAGAAACCATAGAAGTAGCACCCTTTCATAGAGTGGAAGAGGATGACATGAGTAGAATGCATCTGTTGTGTGTATAGCATTGTCACCTCCAAGTTTGTATGAACCCTAGGTTGATAAAGTAAAGTAGGGCAACCCCTGGGAGTTGCAACGCTCTTGGTGCAATACCAGGGCTCACCAACATCATCGAGTCACCCTTGTTCAGAACATCATAGATGAGTCACCCATGCATCCATGGAGTCTGTTTTGAGTCCCATTGAATCCAGCTGCAGTGTTCCATCCATATTTTTTTTTTTTTTTTTCTAGTGGTTCATGTTCTTATGTGCCCACACACATGTACTAGCTACATCCACGGTCTTAATATATCGCAGTAAATCCTCTCGAAGGGATCTACTGTCGGCCTAACACTGAGGCCTAACCTCGCAGGCATATAGGAGATTTGATCCTGTGACCTCTCAATCTGGGAGTACTTCCAAGTAGGGACTCAACCAATTGAGCTAACCCTTGGGGCTGTGTTCCATCCATATTTGCGTCACATTCATCCCGTTTTTCTCATATTTGTTTCTCTAGATATATTACTTTATATTTGAAAAGCCTTCATCTGAGCAATTGACCAACCACTATAGAATCGATTAAGTCGTTTCCAGGTCAACCATGCATATTATGATCTGACAAGGGAAGTCATTAGTCCACCACTCATATTGTTTCTTTCCATCATCACCCATGTTTTTATTCCATTAGTCACATTACTATGATCCCTGATGCCTTTGTTGAGGATTCCTCATTGCCTCAACTCTAGCAGACCCTCTTCTGTCGACTTCAACACATTCTCAAGGTCTAGAGGATGATGTACCTTGGTTCCAACCTTCATCATTGTTTAGTGCCTAAAATTAATTAAAGGGAATCATCATTTCCCTTTGACTTGGTTGTTTCTCGCGTCCTCGACTCCAACTCATTATCACACGGTCAAGAATCGAGCACATGATGGTCCAATTATCCAGCAGATTATACCAAAATTTCCTAGGTGTTTGTGAGATGTTCAATATCTCATGAGGGGTTGGCCCTTGAGGTAGCCCCCCACATGTCCATATGATAGTAGATTATGATGCTGCCTTGAATGCAGTTCCGTAGATTTGACTGGGTGGTTCTCGCTGCTTGCAACACCCAGAACATGCATGTCTCATTTAGATGATCCATTTATATCTTCATATCCCTTTCTTGTGCGGTAGGGCTTATTTGATTATGATTCTCCCTTACCATGTCAGCTTGAGGGGAATTCTATCTCATGTACTCATATGTCATTGTGTCTTGGCCTCTTTTTTCCAGGCACATTATGTATATGGGACTCATTGTATCATTTTATCCCATTGATGCGAGCATATCATGTATCATGTATTATGTACTAAGAATTGTTTACTAGGTCTCGCCCACTCCATTTCTCTATCCTTCTTTACATTGCTTCAGATATCTCTCTCTTTGACTCCCCTTTGGTGTCACATGGAAGTGTAACCTACAATGTATTTCAGTCATACGATTTTCTCTTGACGCTCGCATGTTGGGGGGAAATATGTTATCACCTAAAAAATGATCACCTATCCATTTCTAAGTAGGTGGATCGAAATACACCATGTAGGATTAATTTTACCATAGTAAAATCACTTTCACCATAAGAAATAATTTAGTAAACCATTTTTATTAAATTCTTTCTTATTAAAATTAAAAAACTGGATGAGAATAATTGAATAAATAAATTTTTAATTAATTTTCTCTAGAAATAATTATTAAATCGTTATTTAATAATGATTTCTTAACACATTTGACTAAATCAACTTGGAATAATTAAATAAATCACTATTCATTTATTATTCCTTATTCCTATTTTTGGAATAATTGTTAAACCATTATCTAATAATTATTTCAAATTCACACTTTTCTTAATTCTTACAAAGTAATTAATAAATCATTTTATTTGTTAATTACTTCAACCATATTTTAAATAAATAAATTTGACCATTTTGAATTTCTTTTCCCTAAAAAATAAAAATAAAGTATTCTCAACGACTAGATTTTGATTTGGTCAATAATATTTTTTATTTTCCAATTCTTAAATTAGCTCAATAATTTGTTATAAATAACAACGTTTTCCATTCATTCTACCATGATTATTATCATTGTCACCATTATCATCTCATGCCATTTGAGCTCCCACTTGATTTCTATCTTGATTTTTGGGTTTTTTTGCATATTTGAGAGAGAAGAACAATATCGTTGAAGCACAAGGACATCAAAAGGACCCATCCCACGGAGGGGGATTTACATAACCATGTTGTAAATATTATTCACCAGGTGTTTCATAAAATTACAATTCATTTAAAGTCTTCTATTGGGTTATTACACTTCTCTTTGCTATTGATATATGTTTTGGCCTTGCATCAGATATTTTCTTACAGGGTTTTTTCATGTTTTATTTCATATATAAAGCATAAAAGTAGCCACATTGTGTTGTTAGGGTCACTTGTCACCATTGAATTATGTGAAACATTTTTGGTACACTTACTAAGAATTTTCATACTAACAGGTTGCATGGGTGCAGTAATAGGCATATAGGTGCTAGAAACATTGTCCCCACTCTATAATGGAGGAGGAGTTGAACTAATAAGAGGATTCCAACCAAAAGGATTGTTGATAGTTATAAAAATGACAACAACCGCTGGGGTGAGGGCTAAAGGTCAAGGAGACGACACGAAAGGAGTTAGTGTGGTGGGGGAAATAAATTTCTTAGCACCACCTAAAATGGGTATAGTTGGGGTTCTTAGATTGGGCATAAGCTGAATAGTAGGATAAAAAATAACAAGTGTGGAACTTGAAGTAGGTGGATTGGGTGGTGGTGGAGCAAAGGTGTCTAAAAGAGATAACGACTCACTAGAATTATTTGGAACGTTTAGGTGGGAAACCTATAGAGTAGTAGAAGGAGTCACCTGAATCAAAATGACCCCAAGAGGATCAGTAAGGTGAGGACTGTAATGAGACACAATGCCTCTAGTAAAAGGGTTCTCTGACAAAAGAGACTCTTGGTTAGTATGGTGTGATTTAGGTTTTGAAACTAGAGACTAACTTCCCTAAGTAGAGGGGGAATTTGGTTCAATCAATAATTCCTCTAGATTGAGTGGAGGAAGGCCTCGCAGGTGTCGAGATTAGCGATGAGGTCCTATAGTATCCACGGTGAACGATATATTTTTTGTAGATTTATTATTAAATTGTATATATATATATATATATAATAAAAAAATAACTCTAATAGATCAACAAGAAGTCACAATTTTCTAGGTAATTGCAACTAGCTTGTGATGGAATCTAGTATCGAAGGACTATAAGAAGAATCCATTTTGGATAGAGAAAATTATGGTTACTCTTGATATTCACCTAAACCATGATATGAAGGGGCCAAGAACTCTTGTGAATATGAGTATCCTCCCAATAAATCAAATACCAAGTACTAGGGCAACCCACCCTAATCACCTTGTGTGAGAGGAGTTGTCCTAGTCAATGAGGGTGAAGTTAGATTTTCACTTGTTGATGAATCTAGTTTGGTTTTGCACCCCTGGGGAGTTTATCTAATATTCCTAAATTAGCATGCAGCTAATAGAAATATTAATTTTTCTTTAAAAATCTAGTTAGATGAATAAATGGGCAAGGAGGCTCATAAAGTTACTTAAGTAGGAATAAAATCCCTCATGATGTGAAAAGGGATCATGTAATAACCAGATCAAGCATCCAAATGTGTGAAAATGGTCTAAAATGTGTGGAAAAATTCAAGTTTGACCAAGTCAACAACATTTACATTTGAAGAGTGGATCCTAAATAAAGACAGCTCAATGTGAATGAAGATCAATCTAGCTAGTCAAAATGAAGACACCAAGAGTGTGAAAGGAGACAAGGCATGAAGATCCAGTCAAGGTTGATCTAGTCAAGATTGAATAAATCAAACAAAGTTGTAAAAATATGAGCAATACAAATGGAGACAACGTAATTTTGGTAGAGGAGCCTTTGCAAGAAAGCAACCTCATAATGGGGTGGGACCCTTGGTGAAGAAGCTCATCAACTATATAATGGAGGGGATGGCAACAATATGGAGCATGATTGAATATTATATTTGTATGTGGTCTATTTATACTTCTTTAATTCTTTGGTTTTTTAGCTAAGTTTGTTGCACTGTTTAGTGCAAGGGTTTTCTCATGCGGGGATTCCCTACTCTTTCTAGTAGATCTTGTTTAAGAAATCTGAGCGGAGCTTTCTGAGCTGAATTTTCCACCATTTGGTGTTAGGCCAAGAATTTACCTTTAGAAACAATGCATTCCCTTTCAGAAACTGTGTTATTTCTTAAGGTGTTGCAGTGGAGGGGTTAAAACCCCACTTTTATGAGCTAGTTTCCCAGGAGGAGGATCAACATTTTTCTCGGAAAGCTAGTAGGAGAGTCTACAACCATTTCTTTGCATGATAAACCATTTTTATGTAGATCTTTAGTTATACAGCATGATTCAGCCATAGATCTACAACAGTTATCTCATGTATATCATTTCTGTCAAGAAACCCTTGCCGGGTCATCTTGGGTCTATGTAAAAGAGACTAGATCTCCGTTTTTTAGCATTATTGATTAATATATGAGCAGATCTGTTGTGTATCTATATTTCTAAGTATAACCCTCATTATAATACACATTCACTTTATGCAATAATTTCTGTGTTGCAGTAGTGTTGGGGTTTCATAATTTTTAAGTTGTTTTGAGCATGGGAGGTCTGTTTAACTAGGCAAAAGACATTTGTTTCTGATTTCATTTCAGATGTGGTTGATATAATGTCAGATATAATGGATTAATGGGCTGAATTTTTATGTTGATGCTTATATTACTGAAGAATGCATTTTCTGTGCAAGTATGGATGTATTTCGAATTTTGGGATATTATAAGATATTCCCATTATTACTGATTTTCCCTATTTTGGGGTATTACAGTGGTATCAAAGTTGTATGATTCTTAATTGGGGATATTACAATGGTATCAAAGCTCTAATATTGACTCAGCCTATGTTCTGAAACCATTATGGAGTCTTCTCATGGGAAGGAGAAGATCTGCAAGAGAGATCAAAGCAAACCCTTATTGTCTGGAGGAAAGAGGTTCTCAAAAATTCTCTTTCAAAATTTGCAGGGTAGAAGCAAAGACATCAAATAAATGAGAAGGGAAAGAAATGGAAGTCCCTCAACAAGTTCTGCAAGATCTATACATGAGGAAAACTCTAATTCCTCATCTTATGGGTGTGAGCATTTAGTCACACCATCAGATTTACAACGCTCTATCAACCACTTTTTCATGAAGAAGAAGAAGGAGGAAGGAGATGTGCCCAAGAAGGAGACTCTTGGTGATTATTTGCAGGAGTATGAAGCTCAATATAATGAGTTCAAATATCACTTGAACTTCCAATGGTTTTGCAAGATCAAGGAGGAAAGAAGAAGCAAGAAGCATGGTGTGGGTATATTTTTCCTATCTACTTTTGATGGATCACTTAAATGTCCAGCTAGGGCTTGGGTGAAGGAGCTAGACACCTATGTGCAACAACATCAAGTTTCAGAAAAGGAAGCCATCAAAGTAGCAGTGCTACATCTTGAGGGTATGGCTTATGCTTTTTGGTTGTTTGAATCTTTTTCCTTAAAGAATGCAAATACATCTACTTATGCAAAGTTTATTAGAATACTAGTGGAAAGGTTTGAAACATCTTCTATGGAATCTATCAAACCAAATCAACAAGACTTTTGCATGGGTTGGAAGGGTCCATAAACTCATCTCCATTTCTGAAAACCATTGAAGAGGAGGAAGAGAAGGCTGAAGATGATAACGCTGTCATGACAAGAGCACATCAAGTACCTCATGAAGAGGGAGAGGGAGCACTTGCTCCAAGGAGGGAAACTCTTGCACTCTTGCAAGGAGTTCGAAAGAATCTCACATATGGAGATCATGGCACAATCCCGGTGCAGCATGTGCCATCATTATCAAATGGTGAGATCTTGAAGATAGAAGAAGATAAAGGGGAGGGAAAGCACCACATGATGGGGAGAATACACCCCACTTTATTTCAGAAGGTTGATACACAAAGAAGTCAAGAGGATCTATGCAAGGAAGGAAAGGGAAAATATGTCCACACACATACACATCCTACTCTTTGCCTTGATGTGTCTTTGCATGGAGGCATTCCACTTGGAAGACCTCCTAATTGGAGGAAAACTAAAGTGTTCTCTCAACTATGGACAACATTTACTTAATTGGCTAAGGAAGGAGCCTTGAGGGGAGCTACCACAACGTTGAAAACTATTGGTGGATTCCAAGGTGAGCTGAGCAATTTTCTGAAATTGACTTTGATATCTTCCACTTATCTATTTGCGCTGGAGAAGGAGAATTCAGAAATATTTGTTGACATAAGCATGGTGTCAAAGGGACACTCCATAGCCTTGGGGCAACAAAAGATACTTCCATATATAATGAAGATTTCTGAATATGACAAGAGGATATTATCACTCTTGTATTCATGGGCAAGACTATGGAAGTTTTGGAGGAGAGAAACCTTTCAAAAGAAGGTTAACTTCCATGAAATTCAATCTTGTCTTGAGCAAGATCACCTGCAAGAGAGATAGCAAAAAAAAGTTGATAGAACTCCAACATGTGACTTTGGCATCAAACATGTCAAAGAGAAGAGTTATGTTATGTCAGGGGCTGCATTGCTGATTTCTAAAATTATGTCATTGTTGGGAAGCCTAGATCCTTATTGGGAGTCCCAAATCTTGATGGAATATTCCAAGGACCTCTTCACATGTAAGGTTCTTGATGGACAAGTGATGGATGGGAAGTATAAGTTAGTTTATGGAATCATTTATGTTCATGATCGGATCTACTTAACTAAATATTCCAAACTCAAGAATAAACTACTTAATACAACCTATGAGATCTTGATTTCTAAACCCACTATCTTCATTAAAACATATCATACTATCTTGGAGGGATTCATGTGGGAATATTTCAATGAGGAGATGCACTCTCATATGAGGAAGTGCATGGATCATTTTCCGGTTGAGGAGGAACATAGCTCTTGGGAAGAGTTATCATTATTACCTCCTTATTCATTGAGTGTAAGAAGGGGCTCATCCATGAGCTACCTCACTAATTTGAATCAACTACATGGTGAAACTTGTATTTCTAAACATCATAATGTATCTACTATATGCTTGTATTTTATTAACACTCATGTGCAGGGATTTGCTCCAATAGGAGGCACCTTTCCTTATGGGCTCCATACGCCACTTTGGGCCTTGAACAATGATGATGTTGGCCATTCCATGGAAGGTCTTGGAGAGATGATGTACTCTTCAAGGTGTGATTCATTAACACCAACCGTCATACACCTTCTCCAAGCATGCAAGAAGGATGGGGTAGCAAAAAAGTGTTGGGGAAGACACTTGTCATATCATATCCTATGGCAGTTGGGAGTAAAACTGCGCTGGTTGCACATGAGGGACCATTTTCCTTCACCATTATTTCATATGGCAGCTAGCATGACTCTAATTATGATCCCCTATGCTGAAAATGTTCTTATATTTGTAGAGGGCATGGTTGGAGGAGAGACACATTGGTTGGATGTGTCCTTGGGGGAAGAAATTTTCCACACTTTTTGCACTACATGTTTCAAAGGGAGCATGAGGAAAGATGTGGCTACCATAGTATATTACTTGTTTCTTTATGAGGTGGACCATATGTTTGATTGGAACATATTGGACATGCCTATAATGAGAAACTGGGAGGAGATTTACTATGAATTACCAAGCTGGGAGGTGATTCATTTCATATGGATGATAGCATGGAGGTGGGAGTCCTTCATTGATGATGAAATGACCCATGAATGTCATCACTTCTATCTTGAGGAGGCCACTGATCAGAAAAAAGGTTTCCATATAGACCTTCCTTTCTTTCATGATGAGAGCCATTTGATTTATCCACCAAAGGCAAACTTGCACACTTGGGAGGAACCATTGGGAGATAGAATTATTTCAGAAAATCTAAAGAAATGGTGGAGACTGTTGGAGGAAGAGGCCACAAGAGGATAAGGGGAGATTTTGCAGCACCCTTGCAGTTGCTTGAGGACAAGAAACATTTGAGAGGGGAAGACTGTAATATTCCTAAATTAGCATGCAGCTAATAGGAATATTAATTTTGATTTAAAAATCTAGTTAGATGAATAAATGGGCAAGGAGGCTCATAAAGTTGCTTAAGTAGGAATAAAATCCCTCATAATGTGAAAAGGGATCATGTAATAACCAGATCAAGCATCCACATGTGTGAAAATGGTCTAAAATGTGTGGAAAAATTCAATTTTGACCAAGTCAACAACATTTATATTTGAAGAGTGGATCCTAAATAAAGACAGCTCAATGTGAATGAAGATCAATCTAGCTAGTCAAAATGAAGACACCAAGAGTGTGAAAGGAGACAAGGCATGAAGATCCAGTCAAGGTTGATCCAGTCAAGATTGAATAAATCAAACAGCGTTGTAAAAAGATGAGCAAGGCAAATGGAGACAGCGTAATTTTGGTAAAGGAGCCTTTGCATGGAAGCAACCTCATAATGGGGTGGGACCCTTGGTGAAGAATCTCATCAACTATATAATGGAGGGGATGGCAACCATATGGAGCATGATTGAAGATTATATTTTGTATGTGTTCTATTTAGAATTCTTGCATTCTTTGGCTGTTTAGCTAAGTTTGCTGCACTGTTTAGTGAAAGGGTTTTCTCATGCGGGGATTCCCTACTCTTTCTTGGAGATCTTGTTTAAGAAATATAAGAGGAGATTTTTGAGCTGCATTTTCCACTATTTGGTGTTAGGCCAAATAGTTACCTTCGGAAAAAATGTAGTACCTTTCAAAAAATGCGTTATTTCTTAAGGTGTTGCAGTGGAGGGGTTAAAACCCCACTTTTATGAGCTAGTTTCCCAGGAGGAGGATCAACCTTTTTCCTGAAAGCTAGTAGGAGAGACTACAACCATTTATTTGAATGATCATACATTTTTATGTAGAGCTTCAGCTATATAGTTTGATTCAGCCATATATTTTCAGCAGTTATCTCATGTATATCATTTCTGTCAAGAAACCCTTTCTGGGTCATCTTGGGTCTATGTAAAAGAGACTAGATCTATGTTTTTGAGGATTATTGATTAATATATGAGAAGATCTGTTGTGTCTCTATATTTCTAAGTATAATCCTCATTAGACTGCGCAATCACTTTATGCAGTAATTTCTGTGTTGCAGTAGTGTTGGGGTTTCATCATTTTTAAGTTGTTTTGAGCATGGGAGGTCTGTTTAACTAGGCAAAAGGCATTTGTTTCTGATTTCCTTTCAAATGTGGTTGATATAATGTCAGATCTAATGGATTCATGGGCTAAATTTTTCTATTGATGCTTATATTACTGAAGAATGCTTTTTCTGTGCAATTATTGCTGTATTTTTCAATTTTTGGATATTATAAGATATTCCCATTATTGCTGATTTTCCCTATTTTGGGATATTATAGTGGTATCAAAGTTGTGTGATTCTTAATTGGGGATATTACAGTTGAATTTCATAGACTAACCCAAGACCCTATCGTAAACTAATGTGTGTTTTCCCTTTGAAAATAGTTGTTGATCAATTTTATTACGTGATTGCTTTTACGATACTTCTTTAATGTATTCGAAAGGGGTTTTGATGTATGAAATAAAGAGACTCTTACTAAAAAAATGCAAATCATGATAATTCATATTTCCTTTTGATGAGAAATAATTCTATAAGGAAAGAGAATCATAATTCACTTCCCAAAATAAAAAATCTCAATACAAATTCAAATACACCTTAAGAAATGCAGACAATGATACTCAAGTTACATGCACACTAGTGAATTAAACAATCAAGAAAATGAGTAGAGATTATTATTATTATTATTAATTTTTTTTTTTTTTTAATTTAAATTTAAATTTAAATTTATTTTTTATTTTTATTTTTTGATTTTAATTTTTAATGCTGCAAGATAGAAAAATATTCAAAACAAAATATGGATGCAACAATAGTAATCAAATTCTAAGATAGTAGGGTCCTTAAAACTAAAACAAGCAAAAAGCTAACAATGCAAATCACAATAAAAGTGAAAAATAGAAGTATTGAGGCAGTAACATAGGTAAGAAATCCAACATAGGGCATTATAGGCAAAGGTAATGCACTAGATATAAGGGATGGTGTGTGTTATAATTCATTGATTTCCACAAGAATTTTTCTAAGAAAAAGATAGTTTGGTTCAAGGAAAAGGGCTTAGATCTACTAGACTAATATGCATGAAAATAAATGATAGGAATTCAAGCAATGAGAAGATTAGAGATTTGGAATATTCTAGGCGATAAAATCAAATGAGGAAGGAGTACGCTCCTCATTGGAGTCACCGATTATTTTATAGGGAATTAAGCTCCGTTGGACATGCAAACACCCTCTCAAGTTTTCCCAAAAACTTGAGATAGACATGGTAATTGATAGACTGTTCTAAGGATTGACACTTTCATTAATGTAAGAAATAAAGCGGAGATCCAAAAGATAAGATGAAGGTGAGTCTATGATTCCTCTCATGTAGATCCATTAGAGTGGTTAGTGTAGCTAGGAAAGGCTCCTATCTAGCTCCAAGAGTCTGGTCCTGCACATAAAGAAGAATATATCAAACCATTCACAACATAAAAATATTATCAATCAAAATAATAAGAAATGAATAAATAAAAATTATTGAATGAATCAATGTATTTTAGCTTCCAAACAACAAGTAGTTAAACACAATACCAAATATAGTGAACAAGATCTATATTATTAATCAATATAAAGGAATATTGCAACCAAATATGAAGTTGTAGAAGCACCTCCTCCAGTTCCTAGCTCAAAACTCTCTCTCTCTAAGAATATCTTGACAACATAACAATACATAGAATTTTGATCCCTTTCTCAAAGTCCATGCCATCAATTTATAGAAAAAATGGAGGCTATGAAGACCATTAGTTTCTCTCTAGTGCAATTTGTGAAAAAGCTATAGGGTGGGTGATGTTTCCTCATGATTTAATGCATGTATCCATTTTTAAGTGCTTTTTTTTTAGGAAAAAGTTGTAGATGAGGTTAAAGCGATCAATTTCCACAATGTAAGAGATTCATTATGTGAAAAAAGGTGTCACAATGAGTTAATTTGAGCTTTTGCGCTCGTGACTAGGTGATAGTTTAATAACGCAATCGTTGAGTGCAAAGGGTGTGCTATAGTCTTGATACAATCTAGAGAAAGAGGTGTATTTAAACCAAAATCATTCTAATCTATCATCTCCTTTGAGAATATGAGAAGGTATTTTTAGGGACAATTGATGCACCCTAAAGTGTGAGGTCAGAGAAAAAGGTGATGGCCAAAATACTTTATAAAAAAGTTTGGGAGAGAGAGTAATTAGAGTGTTGGAATGAAGGAGGCCTGGAAACAAAAAAAACATATTTCAGATATAAATCATGTCCTGAGTTAGGTGTTCCAATGCTTAGTATATAAAGCAGGGCAAGAAATTGTGGATCCATGTAGAAAATGATAGATCATGTCCACCAACAAGTACAATGTGGTTCTATTTTGTAGTGTAATCAATATAATATATGTTATCTCCAGAAACAAAATATGTAGATTGGGAGAGAAAACAAGGATAAGTGATGTAAGCCTCTTCCCAAGGTCTTCATTACTTTCCCAAAATGGCATAATTCTACACGTGAATAAATGAGTTGATTTCAAACATGTGATAATATGTTTGATTACTGGTCAACGATGAGAAACATTAATACATGTGAGGATGGCCATTGATAAGGATGACGGTATCCCGAATGCGCAGTGTAGTATAGCAAGTGGGAATGAATTAATTGAAGTCAAATAATTATAGAATCGATCAATTGGGAGTCAATAATGAAAACACCTGATCAAATGCATAAAAACCTACCATTGACCACTATAAGCTCTAGGGTACTGTGATGTTTATCAACCTATTTCTCATATAATTTGTTGAAGTCGATAGGAAGAAATATGTAAAGGGTGGGAAATAATGAGTCCCATATCAATCGACATGAAACAAGAGTAAAGTGATTCGTTTTTGAGATATATAGAACAACAAGATGAAATGACTTAGGGAAAAACAACGCATGATAAAGTGGTTGATAAGGTCAATAAAATGTAGACAATCCCTTAAACAATAGAAGGCACGATACCAAGGAGACTAGGAAGCTTAGACTCAAGAAAAACAAAAAGAGTGGGACACAAGGATGTAGAGACATTAGGGTATCAAGGCATGTTGAGATTCAATAAGATGATGAGCTTAGTGAAAATTAAGCACCTTCACTAAGTGGGGCCCACAGGCTATTTTTAGGTGTATGTCTATTTTTAGACATGGTGAGCATATTCTATAAGTTGCAAGATGCTATTTGTAGATGGTTGATCAAGTTGGAAAAATATATGAAATTCTATTTTTAGAATATTGGGCGAAGTCTATTTATAGATCGTCAATATAAAAATAGACGCATGTCGATTATTATTAGCTCTTAATAATAATCCGACAATAAACATCAACTTATTCTCTTAGAGCACTTTATTTCAGTATAAAGATTTGGAAAATTAGTGGGCTGAAGGAATTACACAATTCCTAGGGTTTACTGGTGGTTCATGCATGGAGGACTCAGTTAGAACTGAAGTGGAAAAGTTATGACAGAGTTGGAAGAGTAGTTATAGTAGTTGTTATTCAGTTTAACTCAGTTGAGCTAGTTGTATCTAGTCTAACTGAAAGATACACTAGTGAGAGTTAAGTGCATTAATTATTTAATTAATTCACAACTAATAACTCACTAAAAACTGAACAAATACAACAATTAACTGCAGTGCATGTCAGTTCCAGTGGAGACCCAGTGGAGAGATAGGTGAAAGGGTAAGATGGACTATCCGTTGTGACTATAGTGATGCATTCAATGCATTTGACACACATTGGAGTTGCCAATGAGGATTGCATAGTCAAGGCAAGGCCAATTCGAATTCATTCAGAGGTCTTCTTCAGCAAGGATTGCACAATGGAGGTAGGCTGTCAGGAGGCAAGAAATTGGTGCATATATATGCAAATTTCTGCATGACAGTGTGTAATGATAGTTGATTATACTGAGAGCTTGATGTACTAAGCTTTGTATGATATTATTACATGATTCCATTGATATACATAATATATGATAGTTGGGGTTTTTAGCTTTAAGCTTTCCCGTTAAACATCTGTGTTATGTGTGATTGAATTTATTCACATGTGTTTGCAATTGAGTTTTAAATTTCTGCAAGTTTAACAGTGGAAGGATTATGTATTTTGCAAGAAGATAAATATTATGAGATTAGGAGAGTCTGGTAATACATTAGTATTGATAAATTTCTACATGGTATCAGAGCAGTATTGATTACTGGAGATTGAAATTGTGATAAATTGCTGAGTTTGTGATGGTGGACAATTCGAATTTGCTGCAGAAATTTCTTGGTGCGACAGTTGAGTATTCATTGAAATGTCTTTCAATGGGTTGCGATTGGAGTATTCCCTTGAGGGAAGCTCGAATTAGATAGCCTGGAAGGATAGGATGGAGGTGGTGCTTGAAGATAATGGACTGAAGGAGCTCATCGACAACAATGTTCCTAAGCCTGCTTCTAGCGATGCTGCAAGACTTGACGCATGGCAAAAGAGGGTAGCAAAGACAAGAATAATTATATTAGAAGGTGTGAAGGACCATATTATTTCAAAACTTCACGAGAAATCCACTCCATTTGCAATGTGGAAGGATTTGACAGATCTTTTCCAAAGTAGCAGCGACCAGAGGAAATTGGCGCTGAAAGATAAGCTCAAAAAATAAAAATGGAGAAGGGCGACAATATTCCAAAATATCTCATGAAGTTTGTCCATTGTAGGGATGAAATAGGAAGTGTGGGGATTATAGTTGATGATGATGACTTGGTGAGCTTGGCTCTCCTTGGGCTTCCGAAGAGTTGGCATAGCTACGAAGACTCTGTCAATGGACGAGAGAAACTGCTAGGTTGGGAGCGACTTTGGTCGGATCTTGTGCAAGAGGAGATAAGGAAAAGTACCAGGGATGGCTCTTCATCAAAGAATGATGATGAAGAGAATTGTGCTTTGGCTACCAAAGAAAGGAAAGGAAAGGGGAATAAATCCCATCCAAAATCCGAGGCTAAAGGTAAGAAGTTGGATTTGTCCAAAGTGAAGTGTTTTCACTGTCACAAACATGGGCATCTCGCCACTAACTTCCCATAGAAAAAGAAGAATAAGAAGGTTGCTGGAGCTACAGCTGGAGAGACCTTAGCCTCACAATTTGAACTTGATTTATCCTTGATCGCATGCTTGGTTTCAAGCTCAACGGGATCAGTGTGGTATCTTGATAGTGGTGCGTCTTTCCATATGACGAGAGACAAGGAGTTGTTTAATGACTTGGAGGAGAAGGATCTCCAAATGCATATAGAGATGGGCGATGATGGTAGATACAGTGCAACCAGCATTGGGACCATTACCTTTGAGAGGGATTTAGGTAAACCATTTCTGTTGAAAGATGTTATGCATGTTCCAGGTCTGAAGAAGAATTTTGTCTCGGTCATAATGTTGGAACACAGAGGTTATGATGTTGTTTTCAGCGATGGAAAATCTTTCCTGTGACATAAAACAATGGGTCAAACAAAGAGGATAGGGATTCAAGTTAAAAATATCTACAAGCTGGAGGTAGATGGTTGCGCTGCAATGATGGGCAAAGCAAAAGAAGTGGTGGGCCGGGATGAGGGTGAATTATGGCATAGGATATTGGGCCATCTTCACCATGGCACCTTGAAGATTTTGCAGCAGATTTCTACTGGACTTTCCAAGGGTACTCTTGCACAGTCAGATCAGTGCAAAGGATGTACTATGGGTAAGTTTGTGAAGACCACCTTTCATGAGAAGGAGAACTGTGCTTCGGTGATCCTGGAGAGAATTCACACAGACGTGTGTGGACCTTTCTCGGTTGCTTCAACATCAAAACACAGGTAATATGTTATATTTGTTGATGAATATTCTCGCAGATGCTGGATCTTCTTCATGCAGAAGAAGAGCGAAACATTCTCAAAGTTTTGTGACTTTAAAGCATTGGTGGAGAAGGAGTCGGGGAAGCAAGTGAAGGCTCTACGGAGTGATAATGGTGGTGAATATACCTTAAACGAATTCAAATAATTCTGTAGCAAAGAAGGAATTCGAAGAGAACTCATAGCACCTCATAACCCATAGCAGAATGGGGTCACGGAGAGGAATAACATAACGATCGTGGGTGCTGCACAAGCTATGCTGCATGACTAGGGCCTACCGATGCACTTGTGGATGGAAGCATGCAACACTGTGGTTTATGTGAAAAACCGTTGTCATCATAGAGTACTTGGCATGATTACACTTGAAGAAGCTTTTACTGGTAAGAAGCCTGATATTTCTCATTTGAAGATTTTTGGCTCATCTGTTTACATTCATGTGACAAAGGATGCTAGGAAGAAGCTGGAGCCGACTGCAGAAGTTGGGATATTTGTGGGGTACACAAAACACCCCATAATTATCGTGTGTATTTTCCAAATATTCGAATGACTGTGGTACGACGGGATATAAAATTCAATGAGGTGAAAGCCATGAAATTGTCGCTTGAGAGGGAGCTACACTTGCATGCAGAGGAGGAATTTCTTGTTCCCAAAGATGAGCCTCTAGATGTGGATCAGCCATAAGAGGAGATTCATGGAGTGGAGGAGTCCACTCATGCATAACCAAACATCAGTATTAGCAGAAAGCATACCACAGAAGCTAAGAGACTGAAGCTTGATGCAGCACAGAATGTAGGAGTCCCTACATCACATCGTAGACAGAGACAGTCACCTGACCGATTTACTAGATACATGGCTCTTATGAGCAAGTTTATCGTGACAGAGCCATCTTATTTTAAAGAAGCAGTGCAGGATCCCACATGGGTAGATGACATGGTGGAGGAGTATGACTCTATTGTCGGAAACAATGCTTGGGAGATTGTTCCAAGGTCGGTTGGTAAATCAGTTGTAGGATCAAGATGGATCTACAAGGTAAAGAAAGCTGCTAATGGGAGTGTTGAGAAGTATAAGGAAATATTTTTTGCCTGGGGCTTCTCACAGATTGAGGGGATTGATTATGAAGAAACCTTTGCACCTATCGCGTGGTATTCTTCCATAAGGACCATCCTTGCTCTCTCAGCACAGATGGGTTGGCACATTAATCAGATGGATGTGAAGAATGCGTTCCTCAATGGGATCATTGAGGAAGAGGTGTACATTGAGCATCCTGAAGGATTTGAGATCTTCAGTAGCGAGTCGCATGTGTGCAGACTCAAAAGAGCACTGTATGGGTTGAAGTATGCACCATGTGCTTGGTACACATGGATCGACAACTATTTCACTGGACTTGGCTTCACCAAGAGTGAGGCGGATGCAAACCTGTGCCAAATTGTGGTGGAGGTTAAGATTTTAATCATTTTTCTTTATGTTGATGATTTAATACTAACGGGTGATGAGCTATTGATACACTCATGCAAGGCAGATCTTGCAAAGGAGTTTGAGATGAAGGATTTGGGCCTCCTTCATTATTTCCTTGGATTGGAAATATGGCAGCGAGAAGGTGAACTGTTTGTGTCTCAAGGCAAGTATGCTCGGGAGATACTTGGAAAGTTTCACATGGAGGAATGCAAGCCCATGGATACTCCTCTTCCAGGAAATTTGAGGAAAGAGGATGCTACATCGACAGAGGTAGTGGATGCCACTGTTTATTGGCAGTAGGTGGGTTTGCTCATGTATTTAGTTAATACAAGACTGGACATATGCTATGCGGTGAACCGGCTTTCTCAAGCGATGGTTAAGCCTACCAAGCTCTTTTGGAAGGTAGACAAGCATGTCTTGAGGTATCTGAGGGGCATATCTGAGTATGGATTATGGTATATACATACGGATGAGGTGAAGTTGCATGGCTTCATGGATGCAGATTGGGCAGGTAGCCCAACGGAAATAAAGAGCACATCAAGAGGGGTTTTCAGTATCGAATCTACAACAGTTTATTATTATAGCAGGAAAAAAAGATCTGTTGCACTTAGTTCAGCAGAAGCATAATACATGGCAACAATTCAAGCTGCATGTGAGGCTATCTGGATGAGGAAGATCCTGGTCGGTTTGTTTGGCTCACATTTAGATCCTACAGTGATACATTGTGATAATGAAAGTTGCATTAAACTCTCGATTAATCCTGTTTTTCATGATATATCTAAACATATTGATATCTGGTATCATCATGTCAGAGATTGTGTGCAGCGAAAGATCATGTTGCTTCAGTACATTCCTACGGAAGATCAGGATGCAGATATTCTGACGAAGGTGCTCGGTAGGAGAAAATTCGAATACCATAGAGGAAGAAATGGGGTGAAGGATAATCCATATCTTCTTGAGAGGGAGTGTTGAGATTCAACAAGATGATGAGCTTAGTGAAAATTAAGCACCTTCACTAAGTGGGGCCCGCAGGATATTTTTAGGTGTATGTCTATTTTTAGACATGGTGAGCATATTCTATAAGTTTTAGGATGCTATTTGTAGATGGTTGATAAAGTTGGAAAAATAGATGAAATTCTGTTTTTAGAATATTGGGCGAAGTCTATTTATAGATTGTCAATCTAAAAATAGATGCATGTCGATTATTATTAGCTCTTAATAATAATCCGACAATAAACATCAACTATTCTCTTGGAGCACTTTATTTTAGTATACAGATTTGGAAAATCAATGGGCTAAAGGAATTACAAAATTCCCAGGGTTTACTGGTGGTTCATGCATGGAGGACTCAGTTAGAAGTAAAGTGGAAAATTTATGACAGAGTTGGAAGAGTAGTTACATGAGTTGTTATTCAGTTTAACTTAGTTAATGGAGTTAAACTCAATTGAGCTAGTTGTATCTAGTCTAACTGAAAGATACACTAGTGAGAGTTTAGTGAATTAATTAGTTAATTAGTTCACAACTAATAACTCACTAAAAACTAAACAAATACAACAGTTAACTACAGTGCATGTCAGTCCTAGTGGAGACCCAGTGGAGAGATAAGTGAAAGGGTAAGATGAACTATCCGTTGTGACTATAGTGATGCATTCAATGATTCTGACACACATTGGAGTTTCCAATGATGATTGCGTAGTCAAGGCAAGGCCAATTCGAATTCATTCAAAGGTCTTCTTTAGCAGGGATTGTGCAGTGGATGCAGGCTGTCAGGAGGCAAGAAATTGGTGCATAGATATGCAAATTTTTGCATGACAGTGTGTAATGATTGTTGATTGTACTGAGAGCTTGATGTACTGAGCTTTGTATGAGATTATTACATTATTCCATTGATATACATAATATATGATAGTTGGGGTTTTTATCTTTAAGCTTTCCTGTTAAACAACTGTGTTATGTGCGATTGAATTTATTCACATGTGTTTGCAATTGAGTTTTAAATTTCCGCAAGTTTAACAATGGAAGGATTCTGTATTTTGCAAGAAGATAAATATTGTGAGATCAGGAGAGTCCGGTAATACATCAGTATTAATAAATTTCTACAAGGCAAGACTCATAATGTGATAGGGTTCAAAGAGAAGTTGAGAAAGTATGAACGTTGGACGAGTGTCATGTTCAAGGGATGGACAATATAATGTTGCAATAAAATTACTGACTAATATAGATAATATCACACGGTTCTTTCTTCCATTTTTTCCCCATTATGATTAGGTTTAATGAGTCTAGCAAGGGTAAACTTGGTGGAATTTTCAAATTTAGAGAGTCTGAAAAGAGCTTAATGAAAACTCCAGTAGGCATCTTTGTCATGGTTGGTGACCAAGTGCGACAAAGAGATAATAGTATACACGATAAATTTCCTTTTCCATAGTTAGTCTATTAAGTCCAGGTAAAGAGATAAACCTATGCTGAATCGATGTTTGCCTCATTTTCTTACGAGTACGAGGAAAAATAAAATAAAGTAGATATTATTCATAAAAAAATTACGAGTGAAATGAAGAAAACTCATTGTATCAATTTTAGATTGGAGAGCGAGAAAAAGATAGAAAAAGAATGGCTCAATATTCTTTGTGGGAGTTTTACAAGCCAAAGAAGAAAACTTCAGGGTTTTTCAAATTAACGAGCGACAAAAGTACCATAAAATGAATGGCCTTTTAAAATTTTTTGGCTTTTGAAAATTATGTAATTTTTTGGTTATATGCAACAAACTAACACAAGTTTTGGCATGACACCGACGTAGCACCTATTCTCCCTGCGGGTGGCCATGATGGTAGAGAAGTGGTGAGTAGATGGCAGGGGCTAGAGAAGCAGTGGGAGCTAGGGTAGGTACCAAAGAGGGGGATGATACTCAAAGCATACAATATGTTACTAGGAACCTAGAGGGATTGACGATGTGAATCTTAGAAATTTCAATGTGAGATATACTAGTTCATCTACATAAGCATACTGTGGGTGTGATTGAGATATTTATATTACCACTTTGTAATATAGCATGATAAATGGTGTCCTACCACAACCAGCAGGATCAAGAGGACTAGAGGATATATTTTAGCCTTAGGGTGTCATGTCGGGCTCTAGAGAAACCACTTTGTATCAAACGTTCGAGATTTGGGATTTTAGAAGTACTAAAAAATGTATGTATGTATATATATATATATATATATATATATATACTATTTGGTTTTTTGGTATATTTAATGTTTTTTGTGTATTTTTTTATAGAAATATACATGCGTGTTTGTAACTACAATTAATGTGACAAATTCCAATCTAACACATAATTTTCTAATGGATTGTCTAATAAATTAGATGCTCTTGAAACATTCTCATAAGTAATAAACTCAAAATTACATTCCAAAAGACAAAATGTTAAAAATTTACAAAGAAACATTGGATTATGAACGTTATAAATATTATTTAGAGGCATAACCACCTATTGGGAATATAACTAGACAACTAAGCGAGAGATGTTGAGAAAAATGGCCTTCGAAAGGAGTTTGATAACAATAGTGTACTTAACAACATTATTGGTAGCATTACCAAGGAATATTGCTCCATAGCTAATGAGATTCGAGGTAGGTGAATAAAGCACTCAAAAAACTGATGCAATGTTCCAATATCTAGTATAGCTTAAGGGTAACAAGGAAATATGTGCAAAAGAGACAAGAATAAGGAAAATAACCAAGTTTAGCCAAAAAAAAGCAAAAGAAAAGAAACAAACCAAAATAAAAAAAAGTTTGTACATAAAGTTACAAATCACATGCTAGTGGGATAAAAGGTGTATTACTTTTTGAGTGGGTCCCCATCATAGTCTGTAAGTTCATAGGCCCCTTTAGAAAGGAACCAAGTAACAATTTAAGGAATAGGCTATATGGGTGGAAAGGTTTCGGTCCCCAATAGATTTTCCAAGTTGCCTTCTTAGTAAAACTCTTCAAAAATTGTCAAAGAGAAAGGGACAGGATCAGGTTGATTAAAAGATACGATTTTCAAAGGATTCACATTCATTACAGATGTAAAATATATTGAGACACTATTTTAGAACTCAACCTAAGGCCACTCAGTAAGGAAGAGTGATCCATGGGATCAATAAAGTGATAACAAATCTAAGTGTTCAAAAGTGCTTGAAACTAGTGCCAAAATGTAGATCTCTCCATCCTGAATACAACGCAACTTGAATCACTCCAAACCGATATCGTATGCTCCAGATATAGTGTTGTGATCGTTTTCCTAAACAACTAAAATTTTTGCAGGTTAAGGTATAATATTACTGACTGGGCAGTCTGTATGATGACTCAACAAGATGATTGTGTACCTCAGGCCAATGGTAGGCCGCTAAGTGGCTACACCAGATTGGTTGAGGGTTGATGAATTTTTATTGGATGTTGGTTTATTTTGGTGGAACAGTTATTGGGTGCCATGTTTCCCAATCACAAGCTGCCACATGGCACCACAAGAAGGACCAAAATTTTGTTAAGGGCTGAGCTAGACCCCACAAGGTTCAAACCTTAGAACTCATGCAAAGAATTGCAACCCCTTACCATTGCACTGTAGGTGGTTCTTATTAACCATGGAAACAAACTTTAATTTAATTTTTCAACAGATATTGTTTGGGGGAAGGGGATGGGGCTAAGCCCCTAGCCCCCAATCACTACACGCCCACAATACCAAAGGCAGTGTGACCAATGGATCGAGGTTTAGCCCCATCTTGGGGTCTTACCATATATTATATGACTGGAGGCAGAGCGGAGCAGGCCATGGAGGACATGTGCAGAAATTCAGGGGCGAGCCCCAGGTTTTATGCAACAGTGGAACCGTGGCCCGAAATATTAAGGGGATATGCCGATGGGGGCGGGCGGTTATCCCCAGCCCCATGTGGCCCTAATTTTCCACCATAAGGTTCATTGGGATTTTAAAACATCCAAAAATGTGCACACAAAACGACATAAATCTCTCCGACGCCAAGTGAAAATGTCTCTCGGCACTTCCTGAAATAACAGAATTCATAGAACAGTTAGTAGAGGAGTCCATTTTGTAGAGAAGTTAGCAATAAAACTTCTCTAGAGCATAAATTTCTCAGTTTTTGACCAAATTGAGCATATAAGAGCCCAAATTGGGGTTTTTGACGTTTTTGAAACCATTAGAGACACTATTTTTTCATTTTGAGCACTGTAAATCCACGAAATCACATATTTTAGCACTTAATAAAATAGCCCCAACATTGGAAGCTGGACCAAGAGATGTAGCCCAGGAGGGGTGAACTCCTTTATCATTTTTCTATCTTCTGTTGCTATGTACGGTATATTGTATCTATTTGTATGCTGGAAAATAAGTTAAAAGCCATTAAATTATGTGCTTTGTCAAATTGAGAAATTACCTAAAAGACATAAAATTTAACTTGCACATTTAATAAAACCTCTAAGTTTACAATTAAAGATCAGTTTGGTATCAGAGCTTTGGTTATTTTGAAGGTTTAATTTTGTTGCAAGTGTTTTGATAAAGATCCTCCAAAAGGAAATGGAGGAAATGGTGACAAACGAACAACTCTACCTCCACCTTTTCTTACACATCCATCTTCACCCTCATCTTCTTCTACATGTACCCCTTCAAAAACTCCTCCAATATTTCCAAAGGGACATGGTAAAACGTGGGTAAAAATCATTTGTTAAAGCTTGACATAAAATTTGAATTTCCTATGTATAATGGCTAGGTTTTCCGGATTGAAGTGTATTGCAGGATACAAATAATCAAGGATGATGAAACCGAGATTCAACTTGATTCTCTAAGGTTGGAAAGTGCAACACTCATTTTTTGGGAGGAAAAAACTCAAGAATATCTCAAGAAAAGTGGTAAGATTATTAATTCTTGGAATGATTTAATAGCTGCAATAAGAAGACAATTTTATCCATTAGCATACATACAAAAGGTTATAATGGGTTGGAAAAACTTTAAGAAAGCTAAGGGTCAGAGTGTGCAAAGTTATACCCAAGAATTTAGAAAAAGAGATTTGATTTTGGGTGTATATTTATCCTCCCAAGACACTCTATTCAAATACATTAGAGTTTTACATAGTAATTTGAGACACATAATTCTCATGTTTAACCCTACAAATCTCGATGAAGTTTGTGTACATGAAACTCATTTAGAAGCATGAGGGAAGAATGTTCCCCAATAAAATAACAAGAATCCATTCAAAAGTGGAGACAAAGGAAAGGGGAAAAATAACTCTTCAATCAAGAAAGAGGGATAGAAAATCATATGTAAACACTGGTCAAAAGAAGGCCATGATGAAGACTATTGTTGGAAACTTCATCCTAAGATGAGACCCAAAAAATTTAACAACAAAGAGAAACAAAAGACTGCTGCAACTACACAACATGATTTAGGATCTGATTCCGGAGATGAAACAAAGATCACAACCTTGGGACTAAAAGGTAAGGATTCTATTGCAAATACTATTTCTTCTAGTAACCTCAATGAGACTCAACATGATAAAGAAAAAATAGAGATTTTCCATATTAGATCCATCTCAAAACATAAAAAAATAAATAATTTGTTTGATAATGGATCCCAAGCCAACATTATTTCGGAAACCATTGTATAGAAACTAAATTTGGAAATAATTCCTCATCCTAAACCTTATCATTTGGGTTGGGTATGTGAAAATGCAAAATTTCAAGTGACAAGAAAATGCAAGCTGAAATTTGCTATAACTGCAAACTTTATTGATGAGGTAGAGCTTGATGTAGTTCCAATTTACATATGTGGTATCTTTTTGGGAAGCCCATATCTATACGATATGAAAGTCATATTTCATTTCCATGTGAACAAGTATCATTTTTTTAAATATGGGATTGATTATATTGTTAGATCACACTGAAATAAATTGAATTCGTCTCTTGTGAATGTTGGACAAATGAAGAGGATTGTTAATGCTAGTAAGAATTTTTCACTCTTGATGATCAAACCCAAAGATGATGTTGAAAATGAATCCTTCCAAGGATGTAATGTAAAACTGAAATCTGATTTGATTGAGGTTGTTAACACATATGATAAGATGTTCCAGGATTCTAAGGGATTGCTTCGTAAAAGAGGAATCCAACATAAGATAAAATTGTAGCAGGATGCTCCTTTTCCAAACATTGGTATGTACAGGATGTCAGTCATGGAAAATGAAAAAACTAAGAAAAAAATCCAAGAGTTGTTTGATAAGGGGGTCATCAGACCAAACACATCTCCATGCGAGTATCCTATTGTTTTAGTGCCAAAGAAAGATGGTACATGGTGCATGTGTGTGTACTTTAGAGCCTTGAACAAAATCATGGTAAAGAACCGTTACCCTCTTCCTCGAATTGATGATTTACTTGATCAATTGAAATATGTTTTTTATTTCACTAAGTTGAACTTGAGGAGTGGCTATCATCATATTAGGATTGCTGAAGCAGATATTTGGAAGAAAACCTTCAAAACAAAACAAGGTTTGTTTGAATGGTTGGTTATGCCATTTGGGATTTGAATGCTCCTGCAACATTCATGAGAGTTATGAATGATTTTTTAAGACCCTTTCTTGATTATTTTGTGATAGTATACTTAGATGACATACTCATTTTCAGCAAGACTCATGAATAGCATGTCAAGCATATTAGGCAAGTTCTAGATGTCTTAAAGAAAGAACATTTGTTTTTCAATATGTCTAAATGTGAATTTGGGAAAACCTCTTTAGTTTATTTGGGTAATATTGTTGGAGTGGGTGAATTGAAGATAGATCCCTCAAAGGTCGAAGTCATTTTGAATTGGCCAAAACTAAAAATTGTAACATAGGTTAGAAGCTTCATGGGAACAACCCAATATTGGATAAAGTTCATCTCTAAATTCTCATCCATTGCAGCTTAATTACATGCTTTGATAAGTGTGAAACAAGTTTTTCAATGGGGAGGCAAGCAACATAAAGCTTTCGATGCATTGAAAGAGAGAATCAGTACAACACCAGTACTTGCACTTCAAGATGTTAAGTAGTCATTTGAGATACAAACCAATGAAAGTGACTATGCCATGGGAGCGGATTTGATGCCACATGGTAAGACCATATATTATCATTCTGAAAATTTTAATGGTGTAGTAATTAACTATCCTACATATGACAAAGAATTGTATGCTTTGGTGCAAAGTGTGAAAAAATGGAAACATTATTTGACAGGTAAGGAAACTATCATTCACACTAACCATCAACCATTGAAATACTTACAATCACAAACCAAGCTACAACAAGCAAGGCACTTCAGATGGATGGGTTTCTTACAACAATTCCACTAGGTAATAAGGTATAAGAAGGGTATCTATAAAAAAGTTTCTGATATTCTATCTTGACCAATCGTTAGTGCATCCATTATTCTTAAGCATAATTCTATCATTCAAGAGAGTTATGTTGAGAAATATACTTTAGATGAGGATTTTAAGGACATATATGCAACTTTGTGTCAAGGAAACCAAGTAGAGGAATTATATTATCATGTTCATGATAAATTGTTGTATGATATTGGAAAGCTATGTATTCCACAAGGGGAAAGAGTCAACATCATAAGGGAAGCACATGCTTAGCTTATTACTAGCCACTTTGATGTAGGAAAGACAGTGGAACAACTACAAAGGTATTGTTATTGGCCTCATATGAATGGAAGTGTGTCACGATATGTAAGAGGATGTTCTATGTGTTCTATTAGTAAGCCTATAAATAGAAAGTTGGGATTGTATACTCCACTACCTGTTCCTGCCCATCCTTGGGAAAGTGTTTCCATGGATTTTATGGGAGGTCTACCTATGTTTAGGAAAGGTCATGATTATCTTTATGTAGTTTTGAATCATTTCATCAAAATTTGTCTTCTTATGCCTTGTAAGAAGCAGGTTACAACTGAAGAGACTACACAATTATTATTTCAAAATGTACGGGTGCATTTTGGGTTTCCCACATCCATTATTTATGATCGAGATTCTCGATTTGTCAGAAAATTTTGGTCAAGTTTATGGGGACTCATGGACACCAACTTAAATAACATAATAGCATTCCATCCACAAAACGATGGCCAAGAAAAACTGGCGAAAAAAATGGTAGTACATCTTCTTTGTTTTCATTGTAGCAAGCATCATAAACTATGGGATGAAAATTTTCACTACATTAAACATGCTTACAACCAGTCCAAGAATTCATCGACTCAAACATATCCATTTGAGACATGCTTGGGACACTTACCAAATATCCTATAGATTTAATATTTGGGAAATATGTTGGTATTGATGGAGATAGTGACATAGATAAGGCCAAGCGATTCATTGAACAAGTTCAATTAGTGAATCAAATGGTTCAAGAACAGTTGGAAAAGAGTCAAGCCAAGTACAAGACAAAAAATGATAAGCATCACATTGATCACAATTTTCAAGAGGGAGATGAAGTTTGGATTTACATTAACAAGGAAATAATTCAAGGAGAAGGTAAAAAAATCAAACCAATCAGATATGGCCCATTCAAGTTTTTAGAAAAGATTGGTAATAATTCTCTCAGGAAATATTTTCATCCATATATGCAAGTATATGTAGTTGTTAATGTTGAAAATTTGAGATTGTATGAGCCTCCTTTGATTGAAGATCAAGGAGAGAATAATTAGGTTCCTACAATTGAAGATTTCTCTCCTGAATATCTTGAAGAATTGCAGCAAGATTTCATCCTTGACAAGAGAACAAGAACTTCAAAATGAGGGAATGTGGAATACCTTTGTGTGGGGCTGAAGGGTACTAATATAAGAAAAGAAAAATGGATTGAGATTGGAAGGGTGAGGGAATTGTATCGTCATCTATTTTTTGACTAAAAATGGTCTTTTGGAGGTAAAAAAGCTTCCACTTGGGAGGAATGATCCAGGGGATCAATAAAGTGCTAAAAAATGAAAGTGTTCAAAAGTTCTTGGAATCGATACCAAAACATAGATCTCGTCGTCCTGAATCTAACACAATTGTAATAGCTCAAAATTGATATCGTACGCTCCAGATATCACGTTCTTATTGTTGACATAATTAGCTAAAATTTTTGCAGGTTGAGGTACAAGACTACTGACTAGGAAGTTCATATGATGACTCAACAGGCTGACTATGCAGGTTGATTGTGTAGCTCGGGCTAATGACATGTTTCCAAGTGGTTACATTGGATTGGTTCAGGGTTGATTAATTTTTATTAAATATTGTTTTATTTTGGTGGACCAATTATTGGGTGCCACGTGTACTAATCGCAAGCTACCACAAGGCACCTTGAGGAGGACCAATTTTTTTTTAAGGGCTGAGCTAGAATCCACGGGGTTCGAACCTAAAATCTCATTCCAACTATTGTAGTGCCTTACCATTGTGCTACAGGTGGTTCTTATTAACTATGGAAGAAAAATTTAATTTAAACTTTCCGCAAATATTGTTTTGGGGAAGAGGCTGGGGCTAAGTCCCGGTCACTACACGCCCACGAGACCAAAGGCGGTGCAACCAAGGGATCATGGCTCATCCCCAACCCAAGGTATTACCATATATTATATGACCGGAGGCAAAGAGGAGCGGGCCATGGCATATAAGTGCGGAAATTTGGGGGCCAATCCCAGGTTTTATGCAACAGTGGAATTGTGGCCCAAAATATTCAGGGGCTATGCTGGTGGGGGTGGGCGATTAGACCCAGCCCCTAGGCACATGGCCCCATGTGGCCCTAATTTTCCGCCATAAGGGTCATTGGTATTTTAAAACATCTGACAATTTTCACTCGAAATGATGGAAATATCACTAGCGCCGGGTGAAAATGTTTCTCGACGGTCTTTGGAATGGAAAAATTTGTAGAACAGTTAGCAGATGAGTCTAGTTTGTAGAGAAATTAGCGGGAAAACTTCTCTAGAGCATAAATTTCTTATTTTTTGACCAAATTGAGCCCAACAAGAGCCCAACTTGGGGTTTTTTTAATGTTATGGAGCCATTGGAGACATTATTTTTGCATTATGAGCACTATAAATACATGAAATTACATATTTGAGCACTTAATGAAAGAGGCCCAACATCAGAAGTTGGACCAGGAGATGTAGCCCAGGAGGGGTGAAATATTTTATCATTTTTATTTCTTGTGTTGTTGTGTAGGGTATATTTGTCTCTATTTTATGCTGCAAACCGAGTTAAAAACCATTAGATTATGTGTTTTTGCAAATTGATCAATTTCCTAAAAGACATAAAATTTAACTTGCACATTTCTTAAAACCTTCAAGTTTACAATTACAGATCAAAGAGGAAAACAAAGTGATTTGGTTTCAAAGCGCCATGTGTATACTCAACCAGATCAAACATACATTGGGTGTGTCCAAGGAAATAATGAGTTGAATTCATTCCTTGAAGGAGCCCTAAGCATGCTGAATGACATGCTTAGACATGACGATTTAGGACATGGGAAATGTCGCTGAGATAAAGAGGTGAAACTATAGACCTATGTTTTTGTCTACGCTCTCTATTTTTCAAAACACTTAGGTTGGTGTTCCTTTAAGGGGGTGGGGTTTGTAACATCCCCATATTCTACCCCTACTTATTGTAATGATGATTGTGAATATAATGGAAACACAGAAGGACCAGGAATCGCTAGACCTCTAATTAAACATAAAATAATTATTATTACTTAATTAACACAATTAAAAGATGGGAAACTTTATGGATCCTTGCCTTGAGGGGAAAATTTATTTCTCACCTACTTTACCTAAAGCCAATTTAATTCTTGAAGCTTGTTTGTCTTGCTTGAAAAGCCAAAAAACATACCATTTGTATAAATTCCTAGATTTATTGTACACTTTGACAGTTAGTTGTCTGAAAAAATTTATGTGATGTGATTGGGCCTAAAATGAAGCACAGAGCTCACTGATGAGCATTACAAGTAAATAAGTGGAACAACACTATTACTCGAAGAGGGAGGAGGTGGCATAATTGAATGAACCACCTCCTAATAGATGAAGGGACAAGATTACAATGGGAGGTACAAAGGAGTAGGAAGTGCCCATTCCTGGGTATCTGACTTACAACTAGAGAGGAGATAATGAACTGAAGAGTGAACTAAAATTCTAGTAACTTAAAGGTAGAAAGAAAGAGACAAGAAGGGTGCGCTACATGGTTGGAAAATGGGAGTGGTTATCCTTGGTTTGGTTGTATTACCATTTTTTCTAATGCTTACGAGTGAAATTAGAGCATGTTATTTATGACCTGGTTCATCATTTATGTGGCTATGTCTTATAGTCATCAAATTCTTTATTTAAGAATATGTAACCTGTGTGGACTTCAGTGAGTGAATGGGCCACTAATTGCTAGATGTAGAGCTAGAGAAGCACTAGAACTTTAGAATCCATCTATTGAAATCATGTTCAACCAATTGGTGTAAACTCTTTCCTAGCACAAGTATTTACCTCAGACCCTGGATCCGTCTCAGGGGTGTTCAACTACAAGAAAGGTTGTAATTTAGCTAGCCTATGGTTGGGTGGAGTGTGGAAGTCCCTCTTTCAGTTTCCAACCATTCAAGTTAATCATATAAGTGTTTATTCCTACATATATTTATGCCAAGGATGTATAATGAGTAATCCTATAATCTCTAGATAAGATTGTCTTATTTAATATATAGTCATGCTTGGCCAAATAACCTGTGTAACTATGCTAAATATTAGTTTCCTATGATATGTGGTTACATCGATAGTAATTCACTTGCAAGTTTCTTGATGTGTCTATGGATGGTGGTCTACAATCATATGCATTAATTGTATTATGTGTTTAGGAGTTTGGGAAAACTCCCTATTATAACCATGTTTATGAGATTATCTCTTGAGTAGCTTAGCTTATATGTGGCATGAGTGGAATTTATCCATATATGAAAGAATTGCTAATATATTTGCACGTTTATGATGCATTCGTGCTAATAGGATCTCACAGCTAGGTGGGACTCATAGAAATCTATGTTTACTATTTATTTGTGTGAATTATAAAGCTAGATACATGAATGTGCATGGTTTCTTGAAGTCCCAAAATTTATATACTTTAGCATGTGATTCTAGGATTGATTGATATAATCATGAATATATATGGTTGCATATGTTTATAGTTAAACCCATATGGTCTATACTCTATTTATTTTAGGTGATATGAAGGGAATGTATATTATTCTTGTTTAAGGCTATAACCTTTCTCTTTTGAGGAGGAAGAAACCATGCATTACAACTAATCTATGTCGAATAAAAAAACTTAAAGGAAACAATATCTGAGATATTTCCTGAAGGAATCTGTTTGTTAGAGATTTTTCTCATTCTTTATTTATGATATTTTTATGATTGGTTATGGGCACCAATTACCTTGTTTTGAGTATGATAAAGTCTTTTATAAATATATATCTTTAGATCTGGACTCTATTGTTGAATACTTAGTGATCTAGGAAATGACTTATTTGAAGTATTTCTAGAAGAATTCCTAAATTTGTTTAATTCTTATAAGTGTAGTAGATAAAATACATATGTATCTGATATTGGATTGGTTCCTCGGAGAACACCATATCTGGTTTGGATACCCTTTTAATTTCCCAAAACTAATTTGTATCCATGATGTGGAAAGTCGAATGTACATTCATCTAGTGGATGCAACCATATATCCATACATCTGGGATATTTTCACTTTTTTTTTGTTGTTGGAGAAATCCCAGATAGGAAATCGAGCCATATTTGATATGAAAAGGTGATATAAGAAATGTGTCCCATTTGGAGATAATTTAGCATGATGATGGTTTGCCTCACAAATGGAAGAGGTATCCAGGATCTAGGGTGATCTGGGAAGAGGTGTTTAATGCAAAGTGTTTGCAAGCCATATTGGGTTAAATCCAATTTTTTTAAAATGTGTAGATATCTAAATGATTTGCCAAGGTAAAATGCACTTTTTAAGTTGTATTAGTCTAGGAATTTTGGGGTCTAGGAAGTTTTCCAAATTACAAATTTCATGTTCGCCTAGATATTCCATAAAAACCATATACAAAGGGATTTGAATAATTGCAAAAATGGGTGGACATATTGGGATCCAAGACCGAAGCTAAGGTGGAATATGTTGTTATAGGGAATTAAGATCGGTTGGAGAAGAAAACACCCTGTAAAGTTTTCTCGAAAACTCAAGAAAAATAGGGAAAATGATATATTATTCTAAGGCTTGACTCTTTTAGTAATGCAAGAAATAAAGTAGATATTGAGAAGATAAGAGGAGGGTGAGCCTATGATTCCTCGCATGCAGTTCCTTTGGAGTGATCAGTGTAGCAGGGAAATGCTCCTAGTTAGCTCAAAAAGGTTGGTCCTGCACATAAAGAAGAAAAATCAGGAAAAAGGGTAGATTATTCTAAGGCTTGAAACTTTTAGTAATGTAATAAATAAACTAGATATTGAGAAGGTAAGAGGAAGGTGAGTGTTGAGTTGTATTAATCACTTTTAAATGACTAACACGTATACATAAATTATCGACTAAGTGTTATAGGTCAATTTGGGCACCATTCCCAATGACCTGGTTAACTGGACATCATCTCCAGAACCATTGAATAGGGTCTATCATCCCCTATCATTTCAGTTGTTACATGCCCTAAGACAAAGAACAAGACAAATCATCCATGACTTTCATTGCAAAGGTTTCCAAGATTTGAAGTTTATATTATATCATATGAGAGCTCACCAATGCTGCCTCTAAAGGGACTAAGTGCGTTGCATATTCAGGTTAACCCCATTCAAGGGTGCTTTGCAAAGAACTTCCCGACATTCATGGGTGTGTTGGTCACATTGGGAGCGAAATTCTCATTGTTTTGAAATCTCCACTTGGCCAGTGCCTTCTAGAAGAGTTCACATGTGTCAAACTTCGAATCCATGTGTCCATTTGATACTTCTGAGGCTGGGAACATGTATTGCCTATTATTAGAAAGTCATTGATTGTAAAACTACCTTCAACTCCTCTATAAATTGAGCATAGATCCTAGTTTTTGAGGGGGGAGAATTTGAGTAGAGAAATGCTGGTGGAATTTCAATTGAGGAATTGATTTGAGTGCCATGCTATTGGAGAGATGTGCATTGTGATGAGGCTGGGATGCTGATGGAGATGGTGACACTAAATCAATCACTGGGTTGTAACCTCCCCTTCTATCCATTAATAAAGATTGTTATTTACTTTCCCACATATGTATTTGTATAAGCTTTTGTCTTTCATATTATGAATTCTTATCCAATGTATATGGTTCAAGTTTTATTGATTTAACTGAATAACTTGAATATACATCTTTATTATTGCTATCTTTTTCTATTTAATGTTCATCTTTGGAGGAAATATTTTGGCACTCTAGCTCAGATTTGAAGCTACAAAAAGAGTGACAGAAGGAGAATAGGAAGGCTTGGACTCCAAGTAAGTTCTTTGATATGTTCTGTGTGTCTATTTACTGTTAGGAAAAGTAGCAAAGTCTTTAACTTGTTGTTCTAGATGAGCACTACATCTAGGAAAGAATGTTTTATCCATAATCCATAATTCCGCATAACAAATTGGAGACTCCGCTGGGGATTTTACCCTTCATCCTTAGTGTATTTTCCTTTGATTTTATCTGTTTATTCACCCAGTAGCATTTACTCAGAAATATTAGGATTTTTGAAATCAAAATTTGCATTAGAAGTGTGTTAAACAATTGAGTTTTCATTCTCTGACTGCACTCAACACACTATTGAACAAGACACAGTTCTTTGCATAGCACTATTTCCCTTCCAGGGGTGTGTTGTAATGCATTGTCTCCCCTTAGAGACTGTGTTTCCCCCTAGAATCAGCCAAATTCCATTGAGTTTGTCATTGCATTTGCTTTCAGTTTGATTGTTTGTTGTGTTTTAAAGAGCCTGATACCTCAAATTGACCAGTGACCTTACCTACTCCTTCCTCCTTTGAAAGAAAATTTTGTTCAATGTTTATTTAAAGTGTTTTTCTTTATCATTGACGAATTAATTTAAAATTATTTTCATTGTTGCATTAGATCCTTTTTATTTTGAAACAGGAAATTTTCGTTAAAATCTTCGTTTCCTGATAGGAGAAATTGTTGTTAAATTCTTCATTTTTCCTTCAAAAGATAAATTTTTGTTTAAATTCTTGATTTCTCAAAAGTAAAAGGCATTTGTTTTTATTGATTTGATGCACTTAGTTTCCTTTTCTACATTCATAACATTAAAGGGGCTGAAAAGAAAAACCTACATTTGCATGTAGTGGATTGTGTGTTTTGCAAAAGGAACAACTAGGAAGCTGCATTTTAGTTTGTGCTCTTTGATTGTTTGCTCTCAAATTGATTGCTCTTTCCCTCTAGTAGCTAGGATTTTCATTGAAAAACTAAAAGTGAAATATTTCTTATCATTTTAGTTTTCATTTTAGGATTTTCCAATACATCATCGCGGTGAACCTTGAAAGGCAAATTGATAAACAAGATCAACGTAAAATTTATCTCAATTTACCTAACAAAGCATTGGAACCATAAAGATAACATTTAGAAGGTCTAGGCTAGAGATGTGTTCTGACGTCGTAAAACATTGCATCTGTCTTTAATTGTCTGCGATACATTCCGAGTGTGATACCTCACTCCATGTACGTAAGTATATCGTAGCTCGTCCATGTACTTTAGGGTATATTGGGCGGTGTTACAGTACAAAAAGTATAAAGGGGTTCTCTCACTGTGTGGTTTCACATTAGACAGCGCTAATACAGACTTGGGCTTGCACATACCTTCGGGTATATTTGGGAGGAAAACTTTAGGTTGCTATCCATCCATAGTGAACTGAGTTGGTCGCCTTGTAAATTGTGATACACCAAACACAACATTCGGGGAGATTGCCTGCCCGTACTTTTGGGTTCGCTAGGAGGTATTCTGCGATTCACAGTTTCTTGGTAAACCTTTTGCCTAGCATTACCCTTTTATTTTGTTTATTTGTTTTTTGGTTAAAATAAATCAGTAATCGTGGAAGAAAAAAATCCTTTTCCCCGTCGTTCACGTAGATTAGCATTGAAACCACCTTTACCACCAGAAGTTACTCCTGGTCGGCGAAGGTGACATCACTCTACCAAATCAAGTACTATTAGTACCTCTGGTGAAGCATCATCTTCCCATATACCAGAGTTAGCACAAGTTGTTTCTACAAATCCTGGTTCGTCTACTGTTGTTGAAACGGAGTCCTCACAGCTACCCGTGGTCACGATCCACTCAATCAGTGAGACCATACCTCCTGGACCCAACGTTGTTCAACCAGAAGTTGATACAGATCCTGTCTCCTTTTTTCCAGAACATCTGAAGCCCGAAGTCAAACAACTGGAAGTTGTTCCTACATTGGTCATCCCACAAATTTATGTAGCCATTGAGTCTCCCATATCACACAATCAACCTCCTAAAATATACTTTGGGCCTGACGGTGAAATACTTCCACCTGGTTTAATTTCGATTGAAGAAATCCCACAAGACGAGAGACCTTTAACTCCAACCCATTTTGGGGAGGATCTTTACCTGTACAAGTCTTTTCCTCAATCACCACCTTCTGATTTTTTTGATCCCATTCCTATTCATATTCCCATTGATTCAAAGGGGTATACATTTAGTCAAGTAACCATGCCTGAACCAACATCTTCGGTTGGGCCATCTGTTCCAATTACGTCAGTGTTTGCCCTCGTTGCCCCATCGATTTTTACAACTTCACCAGAGTCATATTTTCATGGTGGCCCTATTGTCCCATCAGGTTATAAATATTTATCTGGAATTTTCTCTGGTGCATCTTCAAACCCATGGAATTTACCAATGTCATTGTCTAGTATTCTAACTAGTAAACCTATAGTGAGTACTGAACAACTTGATTCTTTATACACATCATCAGGGAAATATCAAGCTGGTCCTTTTGGGTCTATTCCATTAAGTACCATATCAACTGGAATCCCAACATTTGGAGAGAAATATTTTCTGTCTTATTATCCTCCTCATGCTAGGGGGAAACCTTTGGTCACCCAATATGACAGTACTCCGTCACTTTTTGGTCAACCTAATGTCAAAATTAATGTTTGTCAATGGCAGCCCACTCTGCCTATCCAACCACAGACGGTTGTACACTCGTATCAACTAGTTCAACCTGTTACACCCACATCATTCCCACTTTTTAATACCCTGTTACAGAATCAAAATGTTGTACACCAACTTTTTCAGGCAGGTCCTTCAACTCAATACCCTCAAGTATTAGGTCCACAGACTCCAAATCCTTCGATTAATTTACAACAACCTGTATCTGGAATCATTTATTCACAAGCTGGTTTACCATTTTATGGGATGTCACAGCCACAACCTGGTTATACCTATCCTCAACCAAATCTAAGTTATCCTAATTTGGGTTATAACATTGGTGGACAGACCCCTTGGCAGCCTCAGGCACAAATGCCTCAACCATCATTTCAACAATTATCATATCCAGGTCTTGGTCAACAGAATCCTCAAGTGTTTTATTTTCAAAACAACCCCTATCCGGGTTACTAGTAGCAGATTCCTTATGCTGGTGCTCAAAGGCCTATTGCTAAAGCAATTCCATCATACCCTGGCTATGCTCAACTTGACTATAGAAATTACATAACATATGCATGTATATATCTAGATTCTCCTAATCTAACAATATTTATCTTCTTGCTAAATACAGAATCCTTCCATTGTTAATCTTTTGTAGAAATTTAAAGCTCAATTGCAAACACACGAAGCAATAAAAAAAATCGCACATAACATAGTTGTTTAACGAGAAAGCCTGAAGCTAAAAACCTGAACTATCGTATATTATGTATCATGGAGATCATGTAACAATCTCATACAAAGGTTAGTACATCAAGCTCTCAGTACAATCAATCGTCACACACTATCATGAAGAAATTTGCAAATCCATGCACTGATTTCTTACCACCTGACAACCTGCCTCCACTGCGCAATCCCTGCTGAAGAAGGCCCCTAAATGAATTTGAATTGGCCTTGCCTTGACTATGCAATCCTCATTAGCAACTCCAATGTGTGTGTGATGCAATCAATGCATCACTATAGTCACACGGATAGTCCATCTCACCCCTTCACCTATCTCTCCACTAGGTCTCCACTGGAACTGACATGTACTGTAGTTAACTGCTGTATTTGTTCACTTGATTAGTGAGTTATTATTTGTGAATTAATTAACTAATTAATTCACTCCACTCTCGCCAGTGTATCATTCAGTTAGACTAGATACAACTAGCTCAACTGAGTTTAACTCCAATAACTAAGCTAAACTGAATAACAAGTCCATGAACTACTCTTCCAACTCTATCATAACTTTGCCACTTCAGTTATAACTGAGTCCTCCATGCATGAACCACCAGTAAACCCTAGGAATTGCGTAATTCCTTCAGCCCACTGATTTGGCAAATTTGTATAATGAAGTAAAGTGCTCCAAGAGAATAAGTTGTTGTTTATTGTCGAATTATTATTAAGAGCTAATAATAATCGACATGCATCTATTTTTAGATCGATGATCTATAAATAGACTTCGCCCAATATTCTAAAAATAGAATTTCATCTATTTTTCCAACTTGACCAACCATCCACAAATAACATCCTGCAACTTCTGAAATATGATCACCATGTCTAAAAATAGACTTACACACCTCATCACCTAAAAATAGCCTACGGGCCCACTTAGTGAAGGTGACTGATTTTCACTAAGCTTCATCATCTTGTTGAATCTCAACACTCCCTCTCAACAAGATAGGGATTATCCTTCACCCCGATCCTACCTCTATGGCATTCGAATTTGCTCTTGGTGAGCGCCTTCATCAGAATATCTGCATCCTGATCTTCCGTAGGAATGTACTAAAGCAACATGATCTTCCGCTGCACACAATCTCTGATTTGATGATACCAGATATCAATATGTTTAGATATATCATGAAACACAGGATTAATTGAGAGTTTAATGCAACTCTAATTATCACAATGTATCACTGTAGGATCTAAATGTGAACCGAACAAACCAACCAGCATATTCCTCATCCAGATAGCCTCACATGCAGCTTGACTTGCTGCCATGTATTCTGCTTCCGCTGAACTAAGTGCCACAAATATTTTTTTCCTACTATACCAAGAAACTGTTGTTGATCCGATACTGAAAAAGTCTCCCAATGTGCTCTTTTTGTCCGTTGGGCTGCCTGCCCAATCTGCATCCGTGAAGCCATGCAACTTCACTTTGTCCATCTGTTTGTACCATAAGCCATAATCAGATGTGCCCCTGAGATACCTTAGGACATGCTTGTTTGCCTTCCAAAAGAGCTTGGTAGGCTTAACCATCACTTGTGAAGGCTAGTTCACTGCATAGCATATGTCTGGTCTTGTATTAACTAAATACATGAGCGAACCCACCAAATGTCGATAAGCAATGGCATCCACTACCTCTACCGATGTAGCATCCTCTTTCCTCAAATTTCCTGGAAGAGGAATATCCATGGGCTTGCAGCCCTGCATGTGAAAAATCTCAAGTATCTCCCGAGCATACTTTCCTTGAGACAGAAACAGTTCAAATTCTCGCTTCCATATTTCCAATCCAAGGAAATAATGAAGGAGGCCCAAATCCTTCATCTCAAACTCCTTTGCAAGATCTTCCTTGTATGAGTGTATCAATTGCTCATCACCAGTTAGTATTAAATCATCAACATAAAGAACAATGATTAAAAGCTTACCCTCCACCACAATTTGGTACAGGTTTGCATCCGCCTCACTCTTGGTGAAGCCAAGTCCAGTGAAATAGCTGTCGATCCATGTGTACCAAGCACGTGGTGCTTGCTTCAGCCCATACAACACTCATTTGAGTCTGCACACATGTGACTCACTGTTGAAGATCTCAAATCCTTCAGGCTTCTCAATGTACACCTCTTCCTCAATGATCCCATTAAGAAACGTAGTATTCACATCCATCTGATGAATGTGCCAACCCATCTACGCTGAGAGAGCAAGGATGGACCTTATGGAAGAATACCATACGACAGGTGCAAAGGTTTCTTCATAATCAATCCCCTCGATCTATGAGAAGCCCCGGGAAACAAATCTTGCCTTATACTTCTCGATGCTCCCATCAATAGCTTGCTTTACCTTGTAGATCCATCTTGATCCTACAACTGAATTACCCGTTGGCCTTGGAACAATCTCCCAAGCATTGTTTCTGACAATGAAGTCATACTCCTCCACCATGTAATCTACCCATGTGGGCTCCTGCACTGCTTCTTCAAAAGAAGATGGCTCTGTCACGAAACACTTGCTCATAAGATCAATGTATCCATTAAATCAGTCAGGTGACTATCTCTATCTGTGTTATGATGTAGGGACTCCTACATTCTGTGCCGCATCAAGATTCAATCTCTCAGCTTTTGTGGTGCACTTTCTGCCTATTATGATGTTTTGTTCAGCATGAGTGGATTCCTCCACTCCATGAATCTCCTGCTGTGGCTGATCCACATCTAGAGGCTTATCTTTGGGAACAAGAAGTTCCTCCTCTGCATGCAAGTGTTGCTCCCTCTCAAGCGAAAACTTCATGGATTTCACCTCATTGATTTTTATATCTCGTCGCACCACAGTCATTCGACTGTTTGGAAAATACACACGATAATTATGGGGTGTTTCTGTATACCCCACAAATATCCCAACTTCTGCAGTTAGCTCTAGCTTCTTCCTGGCGTCCTTTGTCACATGAATGTAAACAGATGAGCCAAAAATATTCAAATGAGAAATATCAGGCTTCTTACCAGTAAAAGCTTCTTTGGGTGTACTCATGCCAAGTACTCTATGAGGACAACGGTTTTGCACATAAACCGCAGTGTTGCATGCTTCCGCCCATAAGTGCATCGGTAGGCCCTGGTCATGTAGCATAGCTCGTGTAGCACCCACGATCATTCTATTCTTCCTCTCCGTGACCCAATTCTGTTGTGGGTTATGAGGCACTATGAGTTCTCTTCGAATTCCTTCTTTTCTACAGAAGTCTTTGAATTCGTTCGAGATATATTCACCACCATTATCGCTTCGTAGAGCCTTCACTTTCTTCCCTGACTCCTTCTCCACCAATGCTTTAAACTCACCGAAATTTTAGAATGTTTCACTCTTCTTCTGCATGAAGAAGATCCAGCATCTACGAGAATAGTCATCAACAAAAATAACATAATACCTATGTTTTACTATCGAAGCAACTGAGAAAATTCCACACACATCTATGTGAATTCTCTCAAGGATCACCAAAGCACAATTCTCCTTATCATGAAAGGTGGTCTTCACAAACTTACCCATAGTACATCCGTTGCACTGATTTGACAACGCAAGAGTACCCTTGGGAAGTCTAGTATAAATCTGCTGCAAAATATTCAAAGCACCATGGTGAAGATGTCCCAATCTCCTATGCCATAATTCGCCCTCATCCCGGCTCACCACTTCTTCTTCTTTGACCATCATTGCAGTGCAACCATCTACCTCTAGCTTGTAGAGATTCTTAACTCAAATCCCTATCCTCTTGGTTTGAACCATTGTTTTATGTCGCTGGAAATATTTTCCCTCGTTGAAAACAACGTCATAACCTCTGTCTTCCAACATTGCGACCGAGACCAAGTTCTTCTTTAGACCTGGAACATGCATAACATATTTCAACAAAAATGGTTTACATGAATCCCTCTCAAAGGTAATGGTCCCAATGCTGGTTGCACTGTATCGACCATCGTCGCCCATCTCTATATGCATTTGGAGGTCTTTCTCCTCCAGATCACTAAACAACTCCTTGTCTTCCGTAATATGGAAAGACGCACCACTATCTAGATACCACACCGATCCCATTGCACTTGAAACCAAGCATGCGATCAAAGATAAATCAAGTTCAAATTGTGAGGGTAAGGCGTCTCTAGCCGCAGCTCCAACAACCTTCTTGTTCTTCTTTTTCTGTGGGAAGTTGGTGGCGAGATGCTCATGTTCATGACAGTGAAAACACTTCACTTTGGACAAATCCAACTTCTTGCCTTTAGCCTCAGATTTTGAGTGGAATTTCTTCCCCTTCCCTTTCCTTGATTTGGTAGCCAAAGAAAAATTCTCTTCATCATCATTCTTTGATGAAGAGCCATCCCTGGTACTTCGCCTTATCTCCTCCTGCACAAGATCTGACCAAAGTCACTCCCAACCCAGCAGTTTCTCCCGTCCATTGACAGAGTCTTTGTAGCTATGCCAACTCTTCAGAAGCCCAAGGAGAGCCAATCTCACCAAGTCATCATCATCTATAGTAATCGCCACACTTCCCAGTTCATCCCTACAGTGGACAAAATTTGTGAGATATTTTGGAATACTATTGCCCTTCTCCGTTTTTATTTTTCTACGCCTATCTTTCAACGCCAACTTCCTCTGGTCACTGCTGTTTTGGAAAAGATATGTCAAAGCCTTCCACATCAAAAATGGAGTGGCTTTCCCATGAATTATTGACACAATATGGTACTTCACGCCTTCCAACAGAATTCTTCTTGTCTTCGCTACCTTCTTTTGCCATGCGTCAACTAATGCAGCATTGCTAGAACCCGACTTAGGAACATCGCTATCGATGAAATCCTTCAGTCCATTATCGTCCAGCACAGCCTCCATCCTATCCTTCCAGGCTATGTAATTCAAGCTGCCCTCAAGGGCATACTCCAATCGGAACCCATTGAAATACATTTCAATGGATACTAAACTGTCGCACCTAGAAATTTCTGCAGCAAATTCGAATTGTCCACCAGTTCAAACTCAACAATTCTTCACAATTGATATCTTCAAGAATTAACATTTCTCTAATACCATGAGAAATTATATAACATATTCATGTATATATCCAGATTCTCCTGATCTAACAATATTTATCTTCTTGCTAAGTACAAAATCCTTCCATTGTTAATCTTTTATGGAAATTTAAAGCTCAATTGCAAACACATGAAGCAATAAAAACAATTGCACATAACACAGTTGTTTAATGGGAGAGCTTGAAGCTAAAAAACCCAATATCATATATTATGTATCATGGAGATCATGTAACAATCTCATACAAAGATTAGTACATCAAGCTCTCAGTACAATCAATCGTCACACACTATCATGAAGAAATCTGCAAATCCATGCATTGATTTCTTGCCACCTGATAGCCTGCCTCCATTGTGCAATCCCTGTTGAAGAAGACCCTTGAATGAATTCAAATTGGCCTTTCCTTGACTGCGCAATCCTCATTGGCAACTCCAATGTGTGTGTGATGCAATCAATGCATCACTATAGTCACAACGGATAGTCCATCTCACCCTTTCACCTATCTCTCCACTAGGCCTCCACTAGAACTGACATGCACTATAGTTAACTGCTATATTTGTTCAGTTGATTAGTGAGTTATTGTTTGTGAATTAATTAACTAATTAATTCACTCCACTCTCACTAGTGTATCATTCAGTTAGACTAGATACAACTAGCTCAATTGAGTTTAACTCCAATAACTAAGTTAAACTGAATAACAACTTCATGAACTACTCTTCCAACTCTGTTATAACTTTTCCACTTCAGTTCTAACTGAGTCCTCCATGCATGAGCCACCAGTAAACCCTAGGAATTGCGTAATTCCTTTAGCCCACTGATTTGGAAAATCTGCATACTGAAATAAAGTGCTCCAAGAGAATAAGTTGTTGATAAATATCTTTCGGATTAATCTACATTATGGATCACAAAAGTCTTAGATCTAATAGAATAAGTTGTTGTTTATTGTTAGATTATTATTAAGAGCTAATAATAATCAACATGCATCTATTTTTAGATTGAAGATCTATAAATAGACTTCGCCCAATATTCTAAAAATAGAATTTCATCTATTTTTCAACTCGACCAACCATCCACAAATAACATCCTGCAAATTTTGAAATATGATCACCATGTATAAAAATAGACATAGTCTAAAAATAGACTTACACCTAAAAATATCCTGCGGGCCCACTTAGTTAAGGTGACTGATTTTCACTAAGCTTCATCATCTTGTTGAATCTCAACACTGACCTTAATCGACAATTTCCCTTTGTTGCAACTTTAGAGTTACCAGATTTAAATCGGCTAACCAATGATCCAATTAACTATGCTCCTTGGTGGCCAGTGATACCTCAAAAATTACCCTCGAATATTCCTAAGTTCAATGGAAACCATGGGGAAGACCCATCGACTCATATCATGACTTATCATTTGTGATGTTCATCAAATTACCTAAATGATGATTCTGTTAGACTACGTCTTTTCCAGCATATACTCACTGGTCCGGCTGCAAAATGGTACATTGAGTTACCTAGAGCTTATTTTGATAATTTCATTGTCCTAGCTACTATCTTTTTGACTCACTTCCAGTTACCCATACGATATGAAACTAGAACATAACTCTTGACTAATTTCAAAAAGACTAATGCTACTCACATTTTTGATCATATTCATGAGTGGTGTCGTCATCGTAGAATGGTTAAGACATTTGTTCCGGATCAGTTTCTTGCTGAGTGGTTCATTAAGTTCCTTTTACCATCTATAACTAAGGATGTGGCTAAGGGAGGCATCGTCAAATAAGAGCAGGTTATTTCTTGTGCCCAATATTTAGATTTGATTTATACTCAGTCTGACACGCTCTATGAAAAAATTCCTAACGCGCCGAGATCTAATTTTATTGTTCCTCCTCAATTAAATGACTCTCATGATGGAGACAGCTTTATTGGTACTGCAAGCACACATCATACTAATGCATTTGATCTCACGCCTTCTTCCAAAATTAATGTCGTGTCATTTGACAAGGGAAAAAGTGACAAGCAACCAGGAAGTAAGAAAAAGGGGAAATCTAAGAAAAATCAAACTTCTAACCCACAGGAAAGATCATTTGATCAATTGTATGGACCTAGGAAACCTCGTTATCCATGCATAATCTGTAATGAGGAACATTTTGTTCGGGATTTTCCTCACCGTGCTAAAGTCTCAAAAATCATTAAGACTTCCCATGCGTCAACTGTGTTGACAGATTTGTTTCCAAATCCAGACACAAATTTGGTTGCTACGGATCCAACTTCTAGTTCCCAAGTACTCATGTTATCTGTTGAAAAACCTTCAAAAGATATTTTGGTGTCAACGTGTAATAAATATTATGCTAGTCAGGCCACTGATCAACCTACTACCTCAATTATGAATCTGTCTACGGAATTGGTATTGCCTACTGCTATTCCTGAATTGACAATTAAGCCATCAAAGGGAGTAATTCACAAATCGACATATAATCCTCGAGAAAGAGCTGCTCAAAATTATAATATAGTTGAAGATTTGGCTCAATCCCCTTCAACTATGTCTGCTCTTGAGGTATTACAAAATTGTCCCTCCCAAAAACAGGCTTTATTGTCGGTTATTGGTGGAATTGATCCGAATGATTCTAATCTTGTCGTCTTTAATCATATGAGGTGCCGCAACTTCCAGCAGAATTAACTTCCAGCAGAATTGGCGTTCTCCATACAAGTAAATGTTCTCAATGACCTTGTTTATCTTACTATTATTTATGAGGGAGCATCTACATGCATTATGTCTCTAAACTTGTTGGAAGTCACTTGGCTCACCGCGCTTATCACAATCATCAATGAAGTTGAAGGCTTTTGATGGACTTACATATAAACCTTATGGTATTATTAATAACCTGCATGTTGAACTAGGGGGGAAAACAGTGAATGTTGATGTCAAGGTTGTTAACGAACCCCTTGACTATAATATTCTATTTGGAAGGCCATGGGTATATTCTATGACTACAATTGTTTCTACATATTTTAGAATGATTGCCTTTCCATATAAAGGTACTATAAAAATCATTAATAAATTATCCTTCTTTGCCTCCACTTCGCAGGTGACTGAAAGTGTTTCATTCATTCACGCACCCCAACTAGCACTTCGGAACATTAGTGTAGGACTCTTAAAGGATTCCACTCTCATGGGAACCTTTGCATTATCACCACCTGCGACGTCGGCAGAAATTTCAAGTATAGAGACCTGCTACATGATATCTTCCACTACATCTGGCTTAAGGGAGAGTAAGTGTGATTATGAAATTGATACTTTGGATGAGTTTCTGCTGCCCAACCCTATTGAGTTGGCATAGCAATCAATCTATCTAGCTTGGGTGGCGAATCTGATATTAGCGTTGCCGATTGTTTGGGTTGATTGTTCATTAGATTTTGGTACTCCATCTGATCCATTTTCCTCAACTTTCTTGATAGATGAGAATATTTTGGAAGCCATGAAGCTAGAAGGAGAACCATGGGAAGATTATCATCATCATTCCCATCTTCCTGATTATGAATAAAATTATCTTAGTGAACTATATCATCCATCAATCAAAAATTTCTTTTCAAATTCTTTATTCATTAATGTAATCAATTCCGAGCAAAATCTGTCAAATATTGAAGAAACTATTTCTATCGATATTTAGACCAAACCTGGCGTTGTAGAAAATATTCATGTCAGTGTGTCTTGTTCTCCATCAGAACTTGAAACATATCGCTCTCTATTTCATAAATTTTGTGATGTATTTGCTTGGTCTTACGAGGAAATACCAGACATAGATACTAGTATTGTTGAACACACTATTAATATGTATCTTGATGTCAAACCAGTGCGTCAACGGCTTCATCCTGTTCATCCAAAGAAATCTGCTGCCATCAAAGAAGAAGTTGAAAAACTATTGCATGCTGGTTTCATTTACCCTGTTACGCTAACTGAGTGGGTTTCCAATATTGTTCCTGTCATGAAAAAACAAGGAACAATCAGAGTGTGCATCGATTATTGGGATGTCAACATTGCTTGTCCAAAAAGACAACCATCCTACTCCCTTTATCGACCAGATTATTGACGATTGTGCTGGATGTGAAATATTTTCGTTCATGGATGGATGTTCCAGCTACAATCAAATCAATATCCACCCAGAGGATCAACACAAGACATCATTCATCTGTCCCTGGGGCACATTCGCTTATAGGAAACTACCATTTGGTTTAAAGAGTGTCGGGGAAACTTTTCAGAGAGCAATGGATTATGCTTTCAATGACATCAAGCACAATGTTCAACCTTATCTAGATGATTTACCCACGCATTCATGAAATCAAATTGGTCACCCGATGCATTTGAGAGCCATATTTTTATGCTTCCAACACTACAAAATATGCCTCAATCCACATAAATGTGTGTTTGTGTTGGTTCTAGTCATTTTATTGGATTTGTAGTCTAAAAATAAGGAATTCGAATTGACCCATTGAAGGTTTAGGCCATTCTTGATTTTCCTGCACCATCAAATTTACTTCAGATACAAAAACTTCAAGGAAAGGCTAACTTCCTAAGAATGTTCATTCCAAACTATGCCGAAATGGCTAAAGGATTTACTTGACTCTTAAAAAAGGGGGTTCCCTTCCATTGGGACCAAGTTGCGTAAGCTTATTTTGATGCTGTCAAGGATACTCTTGTCTAAGCGTCATTAATGTATCCCCCTAATTATCAGAATGATTATTTGGACCTATATATCACAGCGAATGAAACGACCATTTCTATGGTTTTGATCCAAGTAGAAAATGGAATTGAACATCCGATCTATTATTTGAGTCATAATCTCAATGATACGAAAGTTAAGTATTCATACGTAGAAAAGCTTTCCTTTAAATTTTCTCAAGCTGTCCAAAGATTCTGCTACTATATCCTACTCTGAAAGACCATTGTCGTTTTAGATTGCAACCCCATGACTTATTTCTTATCACGTCAATTTCTGGGGGAAAATATTCAAAATGGATTGCCATTTGGCAGGAATTTGATTTGGAATTAATCAAATCCAAGTCAAAAAAGTCTTTAGTTTTGGCAGAGCTTCTCTATGACCTTCCCTCTGATAGTACTGCTACTATGTCGGAACCATCAATTCCTGACGAGTCTCTATTTCTGATCAGATCATATGATCCTTGGTATGGAGATTTCATCATTTATCTCCAAACTCAAACTTTTCGACCTGATACCTCTCACTCTGAACAACGACGTATTCGATATCAAGTCAAATATTATCTGATCCTCAGTGATACACTTTATCGTCGTGGTGTCGATACCATTTTAAGGGGGTGCCTCACTGATGAGGAGGCTGGAAAGGTTTTAAATGATTGTCATGCTAGGGCTTGTTGTGGAAATTTATCTGTATATGATACTGCACAGAATATACTCCACATTGGTTAATTTTGGCCTACCATATTTCGTGACTACATCCTCGTGGTTAGAATTTTCCATGCGTGCCATATTTTTTATCGTAAAATCCACAAACCGTTAGCGCCAATGCATCTTGTTGTCTCCGTGGGACCATTTTTGAAATGGGGTATTGACTTCATGACTTGTAACCCTCGTTCGTCTGAGGGCCATGGTTATATTATTGTCACAGTCAACTAATTTACCAAATGGGCTGAAGAAATGCCTACATTCAACAACACAAGACAAAAAACTACATTGTTTTTCTTTAATCATGTTATTGCACAGTTTTGGGTCCTGCAAGCTATAGTTATAGATCATGGGAAGCATTTTCGCAACCACATGATGACTGAATTGACTGCCAAGTTATTATTGTCACATGATAATTCTACTCCTTATTATCCACAATCAAATGGAAAATTTGAGGCTATAACGTATGCTTCAATGAATGATAGGATTTTGTAAAAGAAACTGGCATTTGATCCTGTACTCGGCCTTGTGGGAGTACCGAACCTTGGTGAGAAACACAACTAGATTTACTCCCTTTCAATTGGTGTATGGTCTGGAAGTTGTCTTGCCAATCCAATATGAAATACTGTCGTTAAAACTCACAATTGACTTGTTACCTGACACCTTAGAAGAAGAAGCGAAAATTTTTAACCTCATCCATCTCGATGTAATGCATCGTGAAGCCCAATTGGCCAATGAAGTGCATAAGAGACGTATAAAGGCGCAATACGACAAAAATGTCCAGCCTCGCATTTTATCAGAGGGTGACTTGGTCCTTATTTATGATCAAGAAGCTAATGTAATAGGTACAGGAAAATTTGAGCCATTATGGCATGGCCCCTATATTGTCAAAATATTTCTTGCTAAGGGTGCCTATGAGTTAGTTGATTACGATGGGATTCCATTGGTGCAACCCAGAAATGGGTTGTATTTGAAACGTTACTATGCTTAATCATGAGTATAGTAATTTTTTGTATTATATTGTATATATATGTTGTTGATTTGAATTCACTATCTTAGTTTGTTTTTAGATTTTTATTGACGTTAGTGATCCACTTTACATTTCATCGCAGATGTCTGAATCTTCGGAACCATTTGTTGGATATGTTGATGGTGCTAGTCGTAGTACGCAGAATCTATCCTCTACAGCATGGGCCATTTTCGCTCCGAACAATGATTTAGTGAGTTTTCAAGGGATTTTTATCGGTAGATTGACGAACAATATCGCTGAGTATAGCGCATTGATCAAAATTCTCTCTGATTCCATTTCATTTGGTATTAATCAAATCATCATAAGGTTAGACTCATAACTTGTGGTATTACAACTTACTAGTGCTTATACTGTTAGAAATCCAACACTGCATTGATTGTTCCTAAGAGTTCTACTTTTGGAAAGGTACTTTGATTTTATTCAATATCAACACATTTCCATAAATTTGAACACATTGACTGATTCTTTAGCTAATCGAGTTTTAGACAGACATTTGCAACATATGTAAAAAAAACATTTACATCATTGAATAGGATTGCACAATAAGCATAGGAAAAAACTGAAATCAAATAGATAGATAGTTATAGGTTTTTACAAAATTTGTGCCCAAGACACATTGGTCATCTGACCTCAAAATGTATACAAAATGTCAAAAGTAAACTAGTGGTGCTCGTGGTAACATGCTATAGATCTAGCTATCCTTCATATTAACCGCATCCAACGGTTAGGAACACCTATAGTGTGACGCTGCAGTCACATGGGTAACTCTTCGATCCAGAAATCTAGAATCCTGAAGGTCAACCCCTCTATGTTCTGCCGAAGCTCAATCAGAGTCTCAGCCATATCAATATCCCGAAGGACTGCTCTCCCGATAACCCTCCCTGCTGGCTCATCTGCTACATGCTCTGGTTCCTCCACCAGTTGAACTCGACCAAAAACTGCATTACGTCAAAAATTTAGTTTAGTCTTTGAAAAACATCAAAAATACAAAAACATTGTATAAACCTTAGAAAAAATAAAAAAAATGGTAAAAAAATTCTTACCTATTGCACCCCATTGATCACCTTCTGGTAAAGCTAGATCTAGATCTCCTCATAAATCAATGCTTGCATATGCATACTCATCGATGGAAAAAATATGTCACCTGAACCAGGAAAAGAACGTAGTCAAGAACACAATGGTAGATTGGCCTGCATGCATACCCATTAGTTCTACCCATCTCTGCATCCGCGGATCTCTAGGATTAGACACATCCAGTGTCACATGTTGTGGCTGCATCAGTGGAATCTGTTCTAAGGCAAATGATATGAGGATCGAACCATAACTGAAGTTCTTCTTCCTTCCTCCCTTTTCTTTGTTCAGTTGTTCTTTTATCTAATAAAGTACAGCTTCAGACCAGTTGAAGATTGTTGGCTCCATGCACTCTAGTGCGTACTGCATATACGATCTATTCATTATATGTAGTGTAACGGTGCCAGCAAGTTTTGTGATCGTGAAAAGGATGGTTCTCAAAGGAAAATCTCTAACATCCCGGATGTTTATCTTTCCATATTTTCTTGGCTCTACCCCTGGATAGTAATGTTGCAAAACATAATCTCTCACAGTCTCTCCTCCAAGAATAGACCCTGAGAGTGAAATAGGCAAGCCTCTCCTCGACAAACCTGTGAGAAAGTATACATCCTCTGCTCTTATGGGAACCACTTGGTTCTTAATATGAAATTCCTCGATAGCTAGATCCCATGCTCGAAATAAGAACTCCAAGAGTTCTATTTTTTGCCTCATCCCTGACAACCGGAAGTACTTTAACATTCCACAATCCCTTAGGGCTCTTACTATGCCCGGATCATTTAGGGAAACCATATCCTGTTCTTCATGCTCTCTTTCCCTTCATGTAATCTTCATTATAATCCAATGAAAACCTGAAATATAACCATAAGAACCATTAGATTCCATTCAATGCAAAAAACTGGGCAAATTTTGGGTATGATGTAAAAATAAAAAATGAATATTGCGCCCAATGCAACCCTGGACAAGAGACAATGCATTGTATATGCAGCTAGCCTTCATTTTAGCTGCTATGCAATGCACCTTTCGATGTCCAAGGGTGCGTTGCCCTCTTTCGGAGCAAAATTTACACTAGGGACCCTAAAACCCTAAAAAATTGCACTGAAAGGAAATGAAATGATTACTGAAAGAAAGAGAGGGTTCATGTCACTAACCTGGATCAAACATCAATGAAATTGATCTATAGAAATGATCGCAATCAATAGCCGAAGTTCAGGGGAAAAATCAGGTTCAGAGCTACAAAATGCAAATGGTAACTATGGAATGGTAAAAATGAATAGTAAAACTCTTTTTAATAGTCATTTAATTGTTTGAAAATCATATTTATTGCTATGACTATGGTTTTATTATGTTTTTATCATGAAACATGTATTTTTAATCCATTTGATGTTGTTTTGAATAGGTCTTACAACTGATGAACAAATTAGTCGTGCATATTTATTCGAGAATTATTTGACCACAAAGCATACTTTTCCTCCTTATTTTTCGAGCTTTGTTAAAAATGAAAAAGGATTTGAAGCACACTTTTATCTCTTTTTCAAGTTTTGATAACAGCGAAAAAAGGAACCCCTGGAGTCTTCTTTTAACTCTTTTTAGACTCTGATAATGTGAAAAGATTGTCGAGCACTTGTCTTTTCAAGCTCGTAAAAGTACATGAATTGATATATACTCAGTATAAGTTTAACCCTTTTCCGGACTAAGATAGATTATTTACGAAAAAGAAATACCTTGGATGAACATGACTAAAGAGGTTCTCTCAGATATTATTTTACACTTTTTCGGATCTGAGCGACAACTTTACGAAAAATTACTTATGGAGTTTTCTTTCGTCCTCTTTTTCAAACCCTCTAAATATGAAAAAGGACCAGGTTGTCATTTTTGTTAAGCTCGTTAAAACATAAAATAGCGACAGACTTGTCAATCATGGCAAGAATTGAGTTTCATTCATCGCTAGACTCGTTAAATTATTAAATAGTGATACATTATTTGCCCAAAGGGTTGAATTATAGATCAATCATATGTTATCCTCCTCAAGCTTGTTAAAAAATAAAGAGGTACTCGTCGAAAAATGACCGGGGAAAATTTGGGAAAGTGAATAGAACTTTTTACGGTAGTAGGTCGCTCTTGAACATGACACTTCACTCCATCACCGTGACTGTTTGGGTTGGGTAATATTCTTGACGGTTAATTCATACCTATGGTTCATCATACCTTCACTTCGGTTTTGGGTCAATGTTGCCAACTCATCTCAGTGTTGTTGATATGCTCAAGAGAAGTCATCCAGTGAATACTCATCCTTCTGCAATACTCATAAACCTTCATTCTCATGACAGTCATCCCTGAACATTGCTATATCAAGTCATACCTTTGTCTCTGAAATAAGTAACTCCCATTTCGTAATAAGGTGACTTCCTATCGACGAAAAATAATCATCTAGGAAGTTCACTTAGAAACATCATATTCCAGTACCATGAGGCTTGTTACAACACTGACAAGATCCTTGATTCTGGATTTTTGACCGAAAGATTTTGTTTGGCGTTCGACATCAAACCATCTATTCATGCCTTACGAAATGTACTACAGTACCTTGAGGAGCATTGACATCAGTGGTGGTTCTCTTGCGTTTGTTAACAACTTACATCATTGGTTGGTAATCAGACAATGTCTTCCCATGTTCGACTACAAATCATATATTTTCATGGCTAGACTTGTACCCAAATGATCGAGTGAATGAGATAAGAAGACCCTGGATCTAGTTTCAGTTATCCGGGCTGCGATTTCAAGATTATTGTACACATCATCTGTATGGTGACCTTACATACAGATCGTCATCTAAACATGGGCCTATATCTGTATGCATGTCTGCATTGGGAAACATTCCAATGAATATGACTTTATGCACTATGTACATGTTATTAGATAGTTTATGTGCTGAGCATGAGAATGCCTTCCCTCAACAATTTATGATTAAGAGGATATATCATGATGTAATGTATTGTAAGATTGATGCAGGTTACCACTTCGCTTCATCTCCATCCCATCATAGTGTAAATAATCTCAATCAAAATATTGTTATGATTATTATGACTTCATGCTTTAGGGGGCAATTGTTATAGGTCAATTTGGGCACCATTCCCAATGACCTGGTTAACTGGACATCATCTATAGAACTAATGAATATGGTCTATCATACCCTATCATTTTAGTTGTTACATGCCCTAAGACAAAGAACAAGACAAATCATCCATGAGTTTCATTGCAAAGGTTTCCAAGATTTAAAGTTTAAATTATATCATATGAGAGCTCACCAACGCCACCTCTAAAGGGACTAAGTGCGTTGCATATGCAGGTAACCCCATTTAAGGGTGATTTGCAAAGAACTTCCTGACATTCATGGGTGCGTTGGTCACATTGGGAGCGAAATTCTCATCGTTCTAGAATCTCTACTTGGCTAGTGCCTTCTAGAAGAGTTCACATGTGTCAAACTTTGAATCCATGTGTCCATTTGATACTTCTGAGACTGGGAACATGTATTGCCTATTATTAGAAAGTGATTGACTGTAAAACTACCTTCAAATCCTCTATAAATTGAGCATAGATCCTAGTGTTTGAGGGGAAAGAATTTGAGTAGAGAAATGCTGGTGGAATTTCAATTGAGGAATTTATTTGAGTGACATGCTGTTGGAGAGATGTGCATTTTGATGAGGCCGGGATGTTGCTGGAGATGGTGACACTAAATCAATCATCGAATTGTAACCTCCCCTTCTATCCATTAATAAAGATTGTTGCTGACTTTCCCACATATGTATCTATATAAGCTTCTGTCTTTCATATTATGAATTCTTATCCGATGTATATGGTTCATGTTTTATTTATTTAACTGAATAACTTGAATAGACATCTATATTATTGCTATATTTTGTTGTTTAGTGTTCATCTTTGGAGGAAATATTTTGGCGATCTAGCTCATATTTGAAGCTACAACAAGAGTGACAGAAGGAGAATAGGAAGGCTTGGACTCCAAGTAAGTTCTTTGATATGTTATGTGTGTCTATTTACTATTAGGAAAAGTAGTTGCAAAGTCTTTAACTTGTTATTCTAGATGAGCACTACATCTAGGGAAGAATTTTTTATTTGCAATCCATAATTCTGCATAACACCAGGAACGTCTTTTATTTCAATGGTAGTTGCACATTCTGTGCCGATACATCATACCATAAGCAAAAATAAAACAAGAAGAAATTGTTGCTGAACTAATTTATGAAATTAACACTCATGCAGGAATAAAAAGGATCTACAGGAATGTAACCACAATTCAAATAAACCATTATCTAGTGCTCCACACACTAACTACACCAGCTGGTGCCTCTAATTGGATCTATGTAGCAATATGATAAATGCCCAGGTGAAACGATAGTAATCCTACTAAGAGGTCCTTCCTCCCTATTAGAGACACGAAGAAATTAGTAAAAAGAAATTAGATCGATAAACACATATAAGTGATAACTTTCTTCTGATAATGCGTATTATGGTGATCAAAATTCTATTTTCCCTGGCGATAATGTTCCGTGCTAACCCCTTGACCCTGAAGGTCCGAGTGTTATATAATAATTACATTTCCAAAAAATGAGGAATAAATCAGTCATGAGAATCTCCCGATTCTCATGATGATTGAAATAAAGTAAATATAGTTACAACCGATTCCTTCAATGAAAATCATGAATGGGAAAACATTTATTTCAATCAAAATTGCCTGAAGCTGTTATTCTAAAAAAAATTACATGATAACTCCTACAAATGTTGTTTGAATATGACATCTATAATGTAACATCTGTCAAAGATAGATCAACATCTAGAATCTAGAAATACGCAAACAACAACGCATTTGTAGTAGCGGATCTGTAACAACATTGCGGTGTAACAACAAAAGATGTGACAACCAAAGTGCTGACATTGCGTGTAGTAGAAACACTTTGTAACAACACGTTGTAACAACATGTTTCCAACTGGTTCTGTGCACCTGTATGTCCTAGGTCCCTGTGCCTAAAATAGTATCTGAAAGAATAGAAAAAATACTAAATAACCTCTCTCAATGTTCATCTAAGTTAGCCACAAAAAGGAACAATACATCGTAATAATTAATGAGAATGACGACGTAATGAAACAAGGTAGAGTTATGTTGTTTCAAGGTAAAAGAAAGGAAAAAGGTAAGTATAGTCCCCAGGCTGAAGGTCAAAAAGGCAGAAATGAAGGAAGAAAATGTAGGAAATGAGTATAAAAATAACACCCAACAGTGAACCTATAAGTCCTCGTATGCAAATTTGTTGGAGTGATCAGTGTAGCTGGGAAATTCTCCTAGATAGCTCCAAGAAGCTAGTCCTGCACATAAAGAAGAACATATCAAACCATTCACAATAGAACAATATTATCAATAAAAACCATAATAAATGAAAAAATAAACATTACTATATGAATCAATGCAGTTTAGATTCCAAACAACATGTATTTAAAGACAATAAAAAATATCATAAGCAATAATTGGAAGAAAGAACAATCGATCTATATTATTAATAAGTGCAAAGGAAGATTAAAACAAAATATGAATTTGTAGCAACACCTCCTCTAGCTCCTAGCTCAAAAAATCTCTCTAAGAAGATCTTGATAACATAACAATAGATTGAATTTTAATCCCTTTCTCAATGGACAAGCCATCAATTTATAGGAAAAATGGAGGCTATGAAGACTATTAGTTTCTCTCTAGTGCAATTTGGGAAAAAGTTATAAAGTGGGTGGTTTTTCCTTATTCTTTAATTATTTTATCCTCTTTTAAGTGCTTTATTTGTTTAGGAAAAAAATGTAGATGAGGTCAAAGATATCAATTTCCACCATTTAAGAGTTTCCTTATGTGAACAATGGTGTCACAATGATTTAACTCAAGATTTTGTGCTCGTGACTAGGTGAGATTTTGATAACACATTTGTTGAGTGCAAAGGGTGTGTGATAGTATTAAAATAGGTTAGAGAGAGCGGTGTATGTCAAAAAAAAAAATAGTGATCTCCTCTAAGCATATGGGGAGTTATTTTCAAGGATAACAAACACCCCCTAAAGTGTGAGGTGAGAGAAGAAGTCAATGGCTGAAATACTTTATAAAACAGTTAGGGAGAGAGAGTAATATGAGTGTTGGAATGGAAGGAGACTTGCAAACAACAAGAAAATTGTGTCATATTTAAATCATGTATCCAATCAAGAATTCCCATGATTTGTATATAAATCAGAGAAAGGCACCGTGTATATGTGTAGAAAATTATAGATCTTGTACACCAACAAGTACAATGTGGAACTATGTCTCAATGTAATCAATTTGTTATAAGATGTCTCTAGAAAAAAATTATGTATCATAGGAAGGGAAACAAGGCTGAGTGATGTAAGTCTCTTCACAAGGTCTTCATCACCATCCCAAAATGACATAATTCTACACATGTGAATAAACGAACTAATTTTGAACATGTGAGAATTCATTTGATTACCAGTCAATGATGAGAACCGTTATAGATGTGAGGATGGCCACTAAAAATAATGATGGTATCCAAGATGTGCAGTACAATATAGCGAGTGTGAATGAAGGATTTGAAGTAAAAAACTCATAGAATTTCTCAATTGGGACTGAATAATGAAAAACACCAATCAAGCACATGAAAACCTATCACTGAGGACTACAAGCTTCAAGGTACTACGATGTTTCTGAACATGCTTCCCAGATAATTTTTTGAATTCAATAGGAAGGGATTCATCGAAGGTAAGAAATAATGAGTCCCACATCAATATGTAAGAAACGAGAGTAAAGTGATTGATTTTTGAGATATATAGAATAAAAAGATGAATTGACTCAGGGAAAAAGGACACATGGTCAAGTGGTTGATAAGGTCAATAGAAGGGAGACAATCCCTTGAAAAATAGAAGGCATGATACAAAGGATAATAGAAAACATAGACTCAAGAATAACAAAAGAGTAGGATACAAGGATGCAAAGACATTAGGGTATCAATGAAAGACTCATAATGTAGTAAGGTTCAAAGAGAAGTTGCCAAAGGATGAATATGTTGGATGAGTGCCATGTCAAAGGTATGGAAAATATATGCTTCCATAAAAAAAATTGACTAATATAGATAAGAATATTATTCCTTCTTTCAAAAATTTCCCATTTTTCTTAGGTTTAACGAGTGCAGAAAGGGTAAAATCGATGGTATTTTCACATTTAGAGAGTCTAAAAAGAGCTTAAAGAAGACTCTAGGAGGCATATTTTCTAGGGTTGGTGACTTGGTCTAAAAAAGATATAATAGTGTACCCAACACAATGCCTTTTCTATAGTTAGTGCACTAAGTTCGGATAAAGAGATAAACCTATGATCAATAGAAGTTTTCCTCATTTTCTTACAAGTATGAGGGAGAAAAAAGTAAACTAAATAGTCTTCATTAAATTTTCGATGAGTCAGAAGAAGAAAAATCATGGCATCATTTTCAAATTGGAGAGTGAGAAAAAAATATAAATAAAAAGGTTGGTTCTTCTTTGTGCGAGTTTTATGAGCTCAAAGAAGTAAACCCAAGGTTTTTTCAGATAAACAAGAAAGAAATATGTGATAAAAATAATGCTCATTTATTTCTTTTTGGCTTTTTAAAATTACATAATTTTTTGGTTGGATGCAACAAATTGACATAATTTTTTTCATGATAGAGATGTAGCACATGTTCGCCCTGTGGGTGCACCTTGATGAGCGAGGCATGGTGAGTAACTAGCAGGGGCTAGAGTAGTAGCAAGAGCTAAGGTATCTACCAAAGAGGGGGATGCCACTGAGAGCCTACGAGAGGTTGCTAGGAATCTATAGGGATTGATGAGGGGAATCTCTCCCCTTTCCATGTGGGATATACTTGTTCATATACAGAGGCATACTATTGGTGTTCCTAAGATATTTTTAGTACCACTTAGGAGGATAGCATGAGAAATGGTGTGCTACCATGACCAACAATCCTAGGAGGACTAAATAATAGATTTTGACCTTAGGGTGTCATGTCGAGCTCTAAAGAAAACATTTTGTATAAAACATCTGAGATTTGGGATTTTAGAAGTACCAAAAACTAGAAATGATGTATATATATATATATACAAATAATTTTGGGTTTTTGGTATATTTGATGTTTTTTGTGTATTTTTTTATGCAAATATACAAACGTTCTTGTAACTACAATGAATGTGACAAATGGAAACCTAACATATAATTTTATAATGAATCACCTAATGCATTATATGCTCTTGGAACATGCTCATAAGTATAAACTGAAAATTACGTTCTAAAAGGCAGACCCTTAAAAATTTACGAAACAACACTATATTATGAATGTTATAAAAATTATTTAGATGCATAACCACCAATTGGGAATATAACTAGACCACAAAGTGAGATATGTTGAGATACATGGCCTTAAAAATGAGTTCAATAACATTAGTGTACTTGACAACAATATTGGTAGTCTGACCAAGGAAGACTCTACCAAAGCTAAGGGGATTCGAGGTAGGTGAATAAAGCACCTAGGAAGCTGATGCAATGTGCCAAGTGTGATAACTGGCACCATCAATGCATCCAATGTAGGATATGCATAACAAAGACATTTGTGCAAAAGAGACGAGCATGAGGCAAATAACAAGGTTTGGCCAAAAACAAGGAAAATAAAAGCAACACATCAAAATAAACAAAACTTTGTACATAAAGTTACGAAGCACAAGCTAGTGGGATACTAGGCATAGAATTTTTTGAGTGGGTCCCCATTATATTCCATAAGTTCATAGGCCCATTTATAAAGGAAATGAGTAAGAATTTAAGGAACATTCTAGATGGGTGGAAAGGTTCTCGACCCCAAGATATTGTCTAAGTTGCGTTCTAAGTAGAACTCTTGAAAAGTTTTCAAAGAGGAAGGGATAAGCTCAGGTTGATAAAAGGACATGCTTTTAAAAGCATTTGTGTTCAGTGTAGATGGAAAAGAGGCTCAAACATGACGATGGAAATCATCCCAATGTTCCTTAGCTAAAGAAATGATCTACATAATAGCCTCATCAGAGGGTAAGGCAATGTTAAAAAGATCAACAGAGGAAGATACAATGAAAGATTTTGTAGGACCATGGGCCCCAAACAAGGAAGAAGGATATTCATATGTAGATGGAGTAGCTTGATAAGCCAGTTCCACTAGTGATATTGGCATCTATTCTCCAAAGTGTTCAATATCGGAAGGGGTATGTATGATCCATTAGGTGCAATAGATACCATATAAATGTTCAAAGGAACTTTGGGTGGGGGAAGATGGAAACACCCTAAAAGAAAGGAATCCTTCAAATGGTCAGTACTAATACTAACAATTTTTTTTAAAGTAACACCCACTGAAGGAATGTTACCAGAGGGTAACGATTTAAATTTGGGAGTGCAAAAATATGGTTTGTCCATAATCATAATTTTTCCTTGGTGAGGAAAAGAGATAAGTCCAAAAACCGACGAGACAATGGCTTTCATGGCATAAGTACAAATATACCCACCAAAAGGTTGTAATCAAGTAGGTGATCAAAAACTTCAATATCGACTATGAAATTCATCCCCCCAGGAGTGATGGAGAAGCACTGAGATATCCCTTAGGCATGAAGGTATGGCCATGAAAATATTTGAGGGAATTTGATGGTGGAGTAAGTGTGGGTGAACTTAAGGTGAGCCAATAGGAAGTAGCCATTACATAGTTATATGCACCTTCATCAATGACATTACAGTGAACGGATTTTCCTCTTGCTTGGGCCTACACTTGAAATGCAAGTTGGTGCAAGAGGCAAGGTGTAATTTTTTCCATGTCAAAGAAAACTAGACTGTAATCCTATGGGTTAACCCCACCTATAGCCGAGAGTAATGATTTACGTTGCATTGGTCAAATATATAATAATTCATTGGTGTACATAGCATAATGGGATTTCCTAAGATCTTCTACAATATTATAGTTTTGGGCGGCACGAGAAATAGGGTTGTGCGTAGTTTGGTGAAGTTCCCCTTTGGGAGGGAGAATAACAGGGTCAACAACATGTTGCTCAATATAAAGATCATGGGCGGAGGTGGAGAGGAAGATGAAGGGGTGTCCAAAGTATCTAGGATAGGCTTACCATAGTCTTTGGTGCACGTTTGTAAACCAACTATGTCAAAAGTATAAATGATAGATGATCCTTCTCAAGGAGGATAGGGATGAGAACCATTTTTTCCCCCTTGGGGGGTTGGAGGTTAGTTCATAACCATATTTTTATATTGTTTTTTCTGCTAAGAAGGGTAAGGGTCGTTGAGAACAACAAGGGTCTAAGTATTATCCTTTTGGGAAACGAAATCAATGCAGTCTTGTAGACGAGGAGATTTGTAGGTTAGATGGTCCTTAGAGAAAACATTGCAAGGAAACTTTATAGTTATCTCTTTCCCTTTGTCATATTTAGCAGTGGGAGGTGCTTTCTAAGATTCATTAGTCTGAGTAGCTGTTTCATCCTCAAAAGGAGTGGTATTTTCTTGTTCTTCTTTTTGTTACCGCTGGGTTGTTGTGTATACTGCATAGACTTAATCACAGTGGTTGGAGGAGTAGCAGTGTGATATTATGTAGTTGAGGCAGGGTTATCAGTAATGGATAACGACAACATTTGGCTACTAAATTTTTTGACAGTGGTCCCAGTGATAGCACTGATGAGACTATCGACATGAGGACAAGGTTGTTGAGTAACGATATTATTTGAAGTATGAGGAGTACTGCGAATAAGGTCATAAAGCATTTCTGAATGAGGATAAATGAGATATAATAGCTGGGCACGATGAATGACCTAGTCTTTAGTAAAAAATTCAGACATGGAAATGTACTTCACAATGGAAGGTAGGAGAGACTTGCACAACCAATTAGATAATAGTAAATTTAGAATGGGGGCCTTTAATAACCTCCACCTTCATCTTTGTTCATGTATATGATCATAGATGTGGGTGGAAAGTTTCTGGTGCAAATTTGTCAAGATTTCTATTCTGGTTTCATAATGGATTGGTAGTTTGAAGTGCTTTAATAATTCCATATCGAGGGTATTAAAGTTATTGATAGAAGCACAAATTAATTCAATATACCACTTGGCTGTGTTTTCAGTGAGGGTGCACGAGAATAGACTAAGCTAGATATTGTCATTAATCATGAATTAGAGACACACCAAAGGTGTTAAGTAGTGACATGTGTAGCCATATCATCTCCCCGCTTACCCTCAAAATTATGAATGTATGCAGGATTTTTATATAGGATTGGAGGCAAAAACTGATTATGGTTGATGGGGCCATTAGTCAACTTATACAAATTTGGTATATTAAGAGTATTTAGGAATGGAAATGGAGTTGGTGCCACTGAATTAGACTAGGGAAGAGATGGGTGACAAGAAGGACCTGGAGGTCTTCTTATCAATGGGTTTCCAATAGGTTACATAGTTTGTGAAGGATATTACTTTGCTTGAGGTGGTGGTGGGGATGTGTAGAGTGAAAGTCCATAAGGCATGCCCCCAACCTAAGGAAAGCTATTAGTGAGCTAGTTTCCCCTAGGATAGAATTTTAACCCAAAAGGTAATGATGGTTGTGTTGGGAGGCCCCAAAAATATGCAACATGTCTTGTAAATGGAACAACACTGGAAACATAGGACATATTAGGTACATTAACACCACTGACAGCATCACCACTGATAAGAAAAGTATCAACCATAGAAGGACCCTTATTGTACCACAAATTGCATGGGTGAAATAATTCCCCTAGCAAGCATATAGGTGCTAGAAACATTTCTCCCACTTTGTAATGGAGGAGGAGATGAACTAAGAAGACGATTCTAACCAGAAGTATTGTTGAATATTTTCAAACTCACAACACCAAATGGGGTGAGGGTCAAAGGTCTAAGAGCTGACACAAAAGGAGTTGGCGCACTGGGGGAAAGAAATTTTTGAGAAACACCCAAATTATGTGTAGCTAGGGTTCTTGTATTGGGAATAGGATGGATATTAGGATAACCAAAAACAAGTGTGGAACTTGATGCCGGTAGTTTGGGTGGCGATGGAGAAAATATGTCCATAAAAGACAATGAATCACTAGAAATCATTAGAACAATTAGGTGGGAAGATGATGGAGACTCAACAAAAGGAGTCAACTGAATCAAAATGGGCCCAAGAGTATTAGTAAGGGGAGGATAGTAAGGAGACACAAATCCTTCAGTAAAAGGGTCATATGATAGAAGAGACTCTTGGTCAGTATCGTGTAATTTAGGGTTTGTGTTACAGGTAATTTTGTTGCATCCAAAAAAATGGTTTGAATTAGGATCTATCATCATCCATTGACACTTTGTAATCATTCCCTACAAATCCAAAAGCATCCTCTCTCTATAAGTTGTGATAATTCTACATTAATTTGGGAAAAAAACCTAACTTAAGACTCCATCACACTTTTTCTCTTGACAAATTGTGATGGCACAAGCTGCACACATGGGACTTGCACAGGTCAACATAGGTTGTTCTTACAGAAAATGTAGTGACATGTGGAAATGGGTAAAAAAAAAACAGACTGAAGTTTCTCTCTCTAGAAGCTTCAGGAGTGGTTTTAAATATTAACTGTTGGATCTGATCTCGAACTCCTAATATTGAGGTCTTAACTATTACCTTCTAGAACTAAAATCCCTCTAATGTCAATCTAAACCCTAGAATGGTAAATACAAAACCACCTCATTTACCCTATAAATGAAGCACCTTCCATTGAGCCTTGGTTGGATTTTGTAGATTGTGATTATGCCCTTATGCTGCTTATTTGTGTCTAGAGGTCCATGATCCATCCATGTAATTTAGGCATGATTGAAGTCTTACCATTATGGAAAAGCAAGGACAAGATAACTGAGAATTATTCACAGAGTCAAGGTCTACAAGGTTCAAAATATTTTCATGTCATTATTAATAAAAAAGTGTGTTGTTTCTCCTATATATTATGTCTTTATTATGCATGTGTAGAACATGAATTCTTGAATTCTTGTTTATATCTATTTATATATGTTATCTTGTTTGATAACATATAAAATATTATTTTGATGATTTGCAAGTTCCACTTATAGAAATTGGAGTTAGAGCTAGAGCTAACAAGTAAAGATAATAAGGAAGATGGAATTGGATTCCAAGTAGCTCTTCCTTTCATACTTCAAACATATCTAAGGAAAAACATTGTAGGTTTGTCTTAGTTGTTTCTAGACTAAGCCACTAGGTCTAGGGAGTTTTCTTCTATTTGCAGAAGGAATTTATACATAAAACATTATGAAACTAGCAACTAACTACCGTGAATAGAGGGGGAATCTGGTTCACTCGAAAATTCCTCTAGAGTGAGTAGAGGAAGGCCACATATGATACGAGACTAATGAAAATGTCCTTTAGTAGCCATAGTGAACAATATATGTTTTACATATTTATTATTAAATGGTGTATATATAGACTCAGTAACAAACAATGCACTCCTGAAATAAAAAACAACTCTAAGATATCAATAAACAGTCATACTTTTCTTGGTAGTCATAACTAGATGGTGATGGAATCTAGTACTGAAGGAATACAAGAAGAAGAAATTTTAGATGGAGATAGTTATGATTACTCCTAAGCTTCACCTGAAACTTGGTGTGAAGGGGCCAAGCACTCTTGTGAAGATGATTAGTCTCCCAATAAACCAAATACGGAGTAGGTTAGTCTATCTTTAGGTACCAGGGCATCCTACTCCATTCGCCTTGTGTATGTTTCCCTATGATTTTGGCCACTACTCTTTACCTACAAATCACTTTCACTAACTAGGGGATCACGGTAATGGGAAACACACTATGTGGGAAGGATACCTGAGTACATGATTCAACTCCAAAATTATCGAAGGAGTCACCAGAACATATAATGTCTACCAAAATGCACTCGAAGGTGGGATACCTTCTCATAAACTTCGATGTTTCCTTGTGCTTAAATCTTGTGGGTGCAGTCCAATTCAATGAGGGCATAGTAGGGCTTTCACTCATTTATGACTCTAGTTTGGTTTCGAAGCCTATTTTCGCTATGAGAAACACCCTCCAAAATTTTTCCTACACTTGAATTTTAGAGCCTACTTATGACTTTATGATCTATCATTTCTATTTTCTCCACTGTCACTTCATGATTGGTTGATGTTTTTATAAGTGAGATTCTAAAATTTGAAACCACTTGCTTGCACATGCTCAGTCCTTGATGTATCCACAAACGCACCCCTTTATAGCAAGCTCAATAACCAATTCTTATCCTTGAGAATAATCATTTTGTAGTTCTTGAAAGTAAGGCTTACACAGTCTCTAGGAATAGAGCCTGCACAACGTTTAGTTACATTATTTGCACAATCCTAATGGATAGTGAATGAAAAATCCATAGAGACAGTACACTGCATAATATATGTCGATAGTTAGTGTGTAATACCACTTGAAAATCTCCCTCTCACTTTTGGTTGCATTGTATCTTCATTTCAATGAGTTTTCTCAACTGTCTCTTTTGTGGAAATTTACTTTCACAAGTGTCATTTCCACTATCGTGACTGTCATTTTTACCTAATTTCACTTTCACAAGCATTTCTTTTTATTTTGATTCATTTTAACATGTGTCGCTTTAACTTTCTTTAGCTTTTGCAAGTGTATTTTTCACTTTTTATTACTCTCATGAGTGTTTCTTTTGATTTTTTTCACTCATACATGTGTTTCATATTAGCGCACCACTATAGGTATATGTAGTGCACTCTTATGCATTGGATGATCATATATATAATAATAATATGCACTATACACTCTCCCACAACTTAGTGCACTATTTTTTTGTCATCGTCACTTGTGTCGAAAAGTGTATCTTAAGTGCCACACTCAAAGGTAAGTGTCGTTTTACTGTCATTTCAATGGATACATGTTGAAATTTCATGTGGTTTATTGTTTAATAGTGTGTGATCATGTTCAATTCATGTTTTGATTTCATCTGTCACCTCACTGATCCCACACTTAGCCAAATTTTGAGTTTTTTCTCTCTTTGCAACTTACCCAACTAACCACTCTTCAACATGCCTCTGTGAACTACACATTATGTAGTCTCAGGCCCCATTCAATATCCCTTACCTCTTGGAACTGTGAAATACACAACCACTGCCTCCAAGGACTGTGCATTGTGTTGTCACAGTGCTAAGTCTCTGCCTCCCACCCTTGGAAACTACGCAATTCTCTTTCCTAGACAGTCTTCCACTACACATTTCATAATTTTAGTCAACAGTCAAGCCTCACTATCTCCTTAACCCGTGCAACTTCACAATCACTTAGTCTAGTCTTCCTTGAACTGGGCATTACACAATCATAGTGAGTAAGCATACATCAATGCATCACTGCCTCCATCAACTACACAATTTTGTCTTCCAATCTCTTAGACATTATGCATTGTAAAGTCATAATGAATAGAACTTCATCACTTATTTCTAGAAATACACACTACACAATCCTTGAGCCTACTTCTCAGTCTCGCACTCTATCCCAGCTTGATGAACACGTTGCATAAGGAAAAAATAGAATAGGATATTTTAGGACTAATATTGTCTTCTCATGAGTGAATTCCATTTGTAGGTACTGTTATCTTGACATGACAAGATGATTCTAAAGAAGGATGCCAAGGATATCCTGCAAGAACACACTTATGGAGCTAAAGAGATAAAGAGGCCATCCAACAAGAATATGAAGGGAAACTAGATCATGATGGAATATTAAAGATAAAAGTCGCAAGGAATACTTCATATCATTTAATCTCTAGGAGGAAAAATATGAAAAACATGCAAGAATTATCATGAAGATATAAGGGAGGTCACCAAGGAGAGCCTACAAGAGAGAACTTGTGAAGAAGAAGAAAAAGAGGAACCGTCATGAAGATCTTGAAGGAATCTTAGACCATGATAGAGTGGTGGAATATCATGTTTATTTGGAAGGTCATGATACTCATCTAGACCCTTTTGAGGGTGAAGATAAAGTACAAGCAAAAATCCATCATGAAGAAGATACAAAGATGGCAGCTATGAGGAAGGTTTGGTCCATACACATTATAATGAAGTTCCATGTCATCAATTCCAAGTCATATATTATCCAATTTTCATTGCAAATTCATATGTGTCAATGTATCTTTCCACATCATTTGTGGAATGTGATTATTGTATTTTCAAAAATGAGAAAATTCAATATTTTTGGAATTCCAAGGGTCCCACATGGAATGTGAAATGTCATAATAAATTTATAGGGTCATAAGAAGTCCAAAGGTCATATAGGAATTTGAAAAGTCATATTAGAAGCTCAAGAGTCATGAGGGAGGTAAATATTAACATGGGAGGTGAGGAGTCACCTAATTTTTTATAAATACACCCTCATAGCTCAAGATATTAGACTTTATACCTTTCACCTTGGCTTCTCTATCTTGACATAGGAGAATTTTTTTTTTCTTTGGAGGAGAAAATGGTGACTCAATGTTACAATATTGGGGCTAGTGCAATAATATTGTAATTATATATCTTTGGCCTTTGACTTAATATATGAAGCTCTTAGAGCCATCACACTTTCATTCATATTTTGTGAATTATTGTAAGACTATTATTTCATTGTTTGGTGTGTATGTTTATGTTAACACATACTAATGAAAATTAATTGTTTCCTTGGATTTGGTATGAATTTCATTGAATGTGTGTGTTATACAATATTTTTTCACACTCCACTTTGTGTCATCATGCCACCAGTGTCGTAAATTATGTTCTTCGTCAAACATGTCTAAAACATACCTGAATATGTGAATAAGACTTGATTTAAAAATATTAGGGAAAGATTGTAAAAAACCATGTTTTACAAGCCCAACACACTCTACATCACTAATGAGCCACGCTTCTCACCTTTTGCAAAATATGTGTATTGCACTGAAAACACAATTTTTTTCAAGAAAATATGTACTGGTCTTCTTCAGGCACTTTTATAAAAACTGGAGAAGAAGCTTCCCTTACTAGAAGCCTCGAGAAAGACAACATGGTTTCAGGTTGTTGACGATAGGAGCAATACCTTCCTTTCACGGCCATGGATCCTCTTTCCACGAATATTTCCCTTAAGATGTGGAACTCCTCCCACCTTTCATGGATCCTCAAATTTCTCTCCTTCCCTATAAATGAAACCCTACCATCCACTAATGCTGGTTGCGATCCTATGAGCTGAAGCATGCCCAATTGCTGCCCATATGTGAAGGAGGAAGTTGTTTGAAGAGTTGAGGCTAGGACTTGGAGTCTCACCTGAAGGAGGCATCCAAAATCAAGGCTTCTGGTTGTATTTATCCCTTTATCATTCTATTAATAATACACTACATGTTTCCTTTCCATTAATGTGTCTATCATTGTATGTTTATTGTAGTTCTCCTTGATCTGCTACATAGATTATACTAGATATTGTTATGATTTTTATCCGCTTGTTGTCTCCACTTGTTCTTCCTTGCAGAAATTCATCTTTGAAAAAAAATAGGAGATTGTGAGCGCGGAAGCAAAAGAAGCAACACAGACACCAAAGGAAAGCATCGACATCGAAAAGAGGTAGGACATCTATCCTCCTTCGTGTTTGTATGGCATAATTTAGGAAAGGTTGCATATATTTTTCTTGTTTGTTGCTAGATCCTCTCGTTAGGACTATAGGGATCACTTTTTTCCGTAGAAGGGATTTCTTGCACAAAAAAATGGTGACTCCATTGGGGATCCATTAACCCTTCAATCCTCCTTGTATTTTCAGTGTCTTCGATTAGTTTGGCCAACCGCCTTATAGTCCATAATTTTGATTGATTATAAGTTTGCATTTTGAGTAGTCTACTCTTTTAAGTGTTGAATCAGGATTTATTTTAAGTTTTGATTGTCTTTTCCTAAGCTTTTCTCTCCCAACGCATTTTCTCTGGAAAGCGGAGCGTTTCCAATGCGTTTTTCACTGTGAACAGTCACACTTAACTCCCTGGTTACCACTGTCTTCCTACGCTGGTCTTTAAAAGTGAAATTTTTAGGGTTTCTTGACTGGGAGTTTGGAAGGTTTTGATCTCTAAGGATATTTTTTTGGAAAATATAGGGTGTCAGGTGTTCCTGATTTTCACCCTACATTTTCTGTATAAGACTGCCAATCAGTGATTGGTTTTCAGGCTTATACTATTTTTTATTTTCTATTTATTTATTTATTTTTTACTGAAAAGAACAAAGGCTAGGCTGGTGGAGAAGAAGGATTCTTCTTCACCAGCCTTATTGCAGAATTATCTTGAAACATTTTGACAAATTCCTCTTTTGAGAGTGGCTTATGATAGATCTTTAATCTGTGGCCATTCACAATAAGAGGAGTTTTAAATTCATCAATGGTCTTGATTCTTACCGCTCCATTGCTAAAGATCTTGTCAATCTCATATGGCCCAAGCCAATGAGTCTGAAATTTTCCTTTAAAATCTTTAAACTTGGAGTCAAATAGCAATGCCCAATCTCCTTCTTGAAACTTCTTATCTTTGATGTATTTGTCATGCCATTTAGCTCTTTGATATTGGACTAGATCATTTCTTAGAATTGCCTCTTGTTTGATCTCATCTAGTTCATTCAACTGCTCCATCCTATGCTTTTGGGCTTCTGATAGATCCATCCCCAACTGAACTGCTATTTTGAAGGTTTTGACTTGGAACTCAATGGGGAGCAGGACTTCTTTCCCATAAACAAGTTCATAGGGAGAATGTCCTTTTGTATTTCTCCATGTAGTTCTGTAGGCCCACAAGGCTTCAGGAAGCCTTTCTGCCCAATCTCTTCTGTGTAGATGAACAGTTTTGGTGATGATGCTTTCGAGAAATTTGTTTGTAGACTCCACTTGACCATTTGCTTGCGGATGGTAAGGAGTAGATCTTCTGTGCTTGATTTTGTATTCTTCCATCAGCTTCTCCACCAGGTTGGATGTGAATTGGCTTCCCTGATCTGTCACAATTTCTCTTGGAACACCAAAGCGAGTAAAAATATCCTTATAAAGAAAATTAACAACTGAATTTTCAGTAGCAGACACTAATGCTTTGGCTTCCACCCATTTAGTAACATAATCAGTACAAACCAATATATACTTATTTTTCTTAGATGGTGGATTAATAGGTCCAATGAAATCTAAAGCCCACTTTTCAAAGGGTTCGATGAGTACCTGTGGTTGCAATGGCATTTCATTTGAAAGGGTAGGTTTCCCTACTCTTTGGCAGCTGTCACACCTTTTGACATATTGTTTTGCATCTTTGAAGAGGGAAGGCCAATAATATCCTAAAGAGAGGATTTTATAGGCTGTCCTTTTGTCAGCAAAGTGTCTTCCGCATGGTTCGTCATGACATGCCTTGAGGATATCAGGCATTTCATCTTCCCTGACACATCTTCTGATCACAAGATATGGCCCTGTTTTAAAAAATTCGTTAGAAATCCATGAATATTTGGAACTCTCCTGAATAATCTTTCTTTTTTCACTTGAAAATAAATGTGGAGGCAATTTCCCTGTAACCAAATAGTTAGCAATATCTGCATACCAAGGGGTCTTAATAGTTACTGCAAACAAGTATTCATCAGGAAACTTATCCTCTACAAGAGAATCTTCTTTAAAATTCTGAATCCTAGACAAGAAATCAGCTACTGTATTTTGTTTCTGTGGTCTATCCAACACATTAATATTGAATTCCTGAAAAAGTAGGAGCCATCTTGTCACTCTGCCATTAGTAATAGGTTTTTTCATTAGATATCTAATCGTAGAATGATCAGTATGAATAAAAGTTTCATAGCCTGTTATATAATGTCTAAACTTATTGATTGCATGAACAACAGCTAAAAACTCTTTTTCAGTTACAGTATAGTTCAACTCAGTGGGAGTCAAATTTTTACTGGTATAGTAAATGGCATAAGGGAATAAATCCTTTTGACCCAACACAGCTCCTAGAGCTGTATCTGAAGCATCTGTAGAAATATGGAAAGGGAGTTTCCAATTTGGTCCTCTCAAGATAGGTGCTTCAGATATTCTTGTTTTCAAAGTTTCAAAGGCTGATTGACAATCAGGATCCCATTTGAATTCACAGTCTTTTGTAAGCAATTTGAAGAGTGGAGATGCTATTTTAGTGAAGTTTTCTATAAATCTTCTATAGTATCCAGTAAATCCTAGAAAACTTCTAACATCTCTTTGACAATTTGGAATAGGCAACTTGGAGATGACTTCCACTTTTGATCTATCAACCTTAATCCCATCTCCTGAAATATGATGCCCCAAAACAATACCTTCAGTAAACATCATAAAGCATTTTTCATGGCTTAATGAAAGGTTTGTTTCTTTACATCTTATAAGGACTTTTTCCAAATTTTCTAATGCCTCTTCAAATGAATTACCATAAACTATAAAATCATCCATATAAACCTCTACGCAATCATGGATTAGATCAGAAAAAATTCTTAGTACTGCTCTTTGGAATGTTTCCGGTGCATTACATAACCCAAAAGGAAGCACTCGATAGGAAAAAGTTCCCCATGGACAGGTAAATGTGGTCTTATCTTGATCTTCAGGTGCTACCTGAATTTGATTATAGCCACTAAAACCATCCAAGAATGAAAAGTAATTTTTGCCTGCTAATGTATCTAATACCTGATCAATAAAGGGCAAAGGAAAGTGATCCTTCAAAGTTGCTTTGTTCAATTCCCTGTAATCAATGCATACCCTCCATTTACCATTCTTTTTAGGTACTATAACCAAAGGAGAAACCCATCGGCTATCTAAAATTGGATAAATGAAGTTTACATTGAGTAGTTTTTGGAGCTCTTCTTTCACTATCTCCCTAAGATTTGGATTCATCCTTCTCTGAAGTTGTCTGATTGGTCTACTGTTTTCCTCAATATAGATATTATGGATGCAAGTCTTAGGATCAATACCTTTCATATCAGTATACTCCCATGCAAATGCAGTAGAATGTTTTTGCAAGATTTTGGTTAGTTCCTCCTGTTGTGACTTTTCCAAATTTTTGTTGATATTTAAT